>JAPAGP010000034.1:0-71027 GCA_028583605.1 Dastarcus helophoroides | reverse complement strand
ATTCTACTTCCCTTTGAAACATTGTAATTTTTCCCTTTCCCACCAAAGTTTTTCTTGAATTTCGTCTTTTTTGAAAAATTCTACTTGGTGAAAATTTCGACTTTTTTTTTGAAAATTTCGAGATTTCAGTTCTTTCATTTCTTTCCAAAGTTTCCATTTGAAGATTTCAATATTTTTGGACGGGTAATCCACTTTTTTCATAATTTTCAAGAAAAAAACATCACAATTTCCAAAAAAAGTCGAAATCTACCGAAAAGGTCAAAATTTCGATAAAGAATTGAAAATTTATTTGGACGTCCATTTTTTGATTTGAATATTTTGAATTTTGTGTTGACCTTTTTTGAAATTTTTAATTTTTTTGAAATTTTGTCATTTTAGTTTCGACTTTTCAGAGTTTTTGACTCAAAAAACTACCTTTTTTTGTGAAAATTTCGACATTACTTCTAAAATATCGTCTTTTTGAATATTTCGACCCTTTTTGAAAATTACCAGTTTTTAATATTTCTACTTTTTCCCACAAAACTTTGTCAAAATTTTCAATTATTTCATAAATCTTGATTTTTAGAATTTTCGTTTTAATTTTTTTTTAATTCTACTCTTTTCAAACGTTCAATTCTCTCTAAAAATGTTTTTTGTAAACATCGACTTCTTTGAAAAGTTCAACTTTTTAGAAAATTTCGACTTTTTTTGAAAATTTCAAGATTTTAATATTTTCACTGCTTTCCAAAATTTCCATTTGAAAATTTCAATATTTTTGGATAAGTAGGAATCCGCTTTTTACATATTTTGTAAAAAAAAAAAAATGATCACAATTTTAAGAAAGTTTAAATCTACAGAAGTGGCAAATTTCGGGAAAAAATTGAAAATTCGATATTACTTTTTTTGACTTGAAAATTTAGAATTTTTCTGAAAATGTTGTCCTCTTTGGAAATTTTAGATTTTTTTGAAATGTCGTTTTTTAGTTTAAACTTTTCAGAGTTTTCGACTTTTTAAACAATTCTCCCCTATTTTTGAAAATTTCGACATAACTGCTAAAATTTCGTCCTCTTTTTTTGAATATTTTGACACTTTTTGAAAATTGCCAATTTCAATATTTCCGCTTTAAAAAAAAATTGTCAAACCTTTCAGTAATTTTTTAAATCGTGATTTTTAGAAATTTCTTTTTAATTTTTTCTTTAATTCTATTTTCTTTGAAAATTTCAATTCTCTCTCAAAACGTTCATCGTAAATTTCGACTTTTTGGAAAAATTCTGTTTTTTAGAAAAATTCAACCTTTTTAAAAAATTTCGAAATTTTCGTTTCTTTCCAAAAGTTCCATTGGGAAATTTCAATAATTTTAGACAGGTAATCCACTTTTCCTTTAATTAAAAAAAATTGATCGCATATTTCAAAAAGTCGAGATTCATAAAAATGTCAAAGTTTCGAGAAAAATGGAAAATTTGATTTTCCTTTAAATTTTGACTTGAAAATTTCCGCATCCTATTCGCAGTGCTTTGAAGGCATAATGGGATTACTCTTTGCGAGTGGTTTAAACTTAAAACAAAATTAGTAACATATCAAATCTAATAGTTATAATCATAATAAGCTGCATGGATAGTAACTAGTTGACACCTAACTAATAAATTCCGAAACTCATAAAATAAGGGATTTAATGACATGGTAAAGGTTACCTCTCGTATAAGCAAAGGTTAAAACGCTTATGCATATGGAGCACTGCAACAAAAATGAATACGATTTTCACCTTCGGAACCTCGTAAATGTTTTAATATTCGCATAAAATCTAACATTTAATGGTACCATCCGCTGTAATTAAGGCGAATTAGGTTATCATGGCGGTTTTCTTTGAGATAGCGTGTCATGTGTTTGAAATTATAAAAGCACGGGATCCATACGAGCATGGAGAATATTAATTAAAACAACTATTCTGCGAACTTCAGTTTATTAGCATTTACGAATGTTTATGTTGAGTGATTCATTACAAACTGTCAACCAACAGGCTGTTAAAGTAATTATTCTAACAAATAGTACCTTTTGAATTAGGATATTCGTTAGCAAGCACTAAGAGTGGATTCATTTTTCATTTGGATAGAGTTCTTTGAAGTGAAAACTTTTTTAGGCTTGCTAAGCATGTTCGGATAGGGGACTTCGCGTTACCATCACGCGTTACCAACACGCTATGCAGGTAACATTAGAGCATGTTAGTAATGCAAATTGGCGTAGTAACGGTAAGTTTACCTCCGATCAAAAATCGCCCAACGGGCCTAAAGGCTACTACACACTCCTAGACAACGCGACTGTCTACAGGGTGAGTCACTAAGCGGGAATCGGTCTTTGGCAGGCGTATCGTTTAAAACATCGAAAAATGTTTCGAATAAAAGTTGTTCGAAATAAAGTTCTCCACAACCTAAAATTATTGCCGGTTGCACCGGAAATGAACACAACTTTCTTATTTTAAATAGTACATCCTATGTATTTTTACATTTTTGAATTCCTTGTTAAAAATGAATATGAATTTATTAAAACGACATAGGCCCTTAGTTGAACCGTTTTCGCGTAATTTTATTTTTTTGGTTAAATTTGACGATTTCGGAGCTTGACGCCATTAACGATATTTTCCAAACGCAATGACTCAGAGTTATGTGGCATACGGTTTTGGATTCAGGAAGAAATGGAGTATTTGTTTACGTCTTTGCTGCTAGCAAGATTTCTTAAATTTCTTCACATCCGTCGACTCAATTCTTCAGTTGTTCAAACATGCATAACTTAATTTTTTCAAATGGAACCACCTGTCTTGGATTATCTTATCGGACGCGAAATTAAATTACGTTTTTTTTTGGTACCAGGTATTGCCACCTCCGTCCAATAATTTTTGAGAAATTTAGAATTTTGTAAAAATTTTAATTAATTTCGTATTATCGCGTTAGCTTTGGATGTCGCGGTTTTGTTTCGTCTCGTTTGTCCGGCAATAACTGACAGTTTATCTCATTGTTGTCGCGAGGTCTTGGTATTAGTACTGAAAGACAATGTTTTCTTAAGAAGAATTGGTCGATATGGTTTACGCCTTGGGCAGTGCTGACAGAAATCCATTTCTTGCCTCAAGAATTTATGCCCAACGCTTTGCCGATCGGAGACATCCAAATTCAGCGAACTGGTAGTACGAAATACGAGAAAAAGGAGCGTAGAAAACCAACGACGCATGAAGAAAACCAAGTTTTATTAGCGGCTGCTGTTGTCCAAGATCCGCACTTAAGAACCAGAAGAATAAGTGTGACATTACGAATAAGCCAAAAATCGGTTTCATGATTGTTGTGTAAAACCAAGTTTCATCCGTATCACACCTAGCTAGTGCAAGAACTCAATCAAGCTGACTAACAATCGATGCAGTTGTGTGAATGGACGTTACATAATCTGCAGGAAGAAAATGACCGTTTGGGATATTGTACTATTTCCCGACGAATGTACAAACATTTTTTAAGAACCTCTTCGTGGGAAGGAAACGATACACCACGATACTGAAAATCATCATTGGATTTCAGTGTAAAGCGTTAAAGAAAGTAAATAAACAATAAACAAATCGGTAACAGTAAGTTGCAACAAATATTAAGAAGAATACATAAACAGTGGTAATAATAACATTAAATTAAATGTTCAACATAACCACCAGCTTCACGATGGCAAATGCGCAGTCTCTGTAGCAAAGAATTGTTCACATCCACCAAGACGTTTTCATTGATATTTTGGAAAGCAACACGAACCCGGTCCATCATGTCTTCTCGGGTAGTTGGTGGTTCCTGGTACACAACTTGCTTAACATGACCCCACAAGAAAAAGTCTGGCTTAGTTAAATCAGGTGATCTTGCGGGCCAAGCCACTGGACCTCCTCTTCCTATCCACTTGTTAGGGAATTGTGTATTGAGGAACTCCCTTACATCCCTTCCATAATGTGCCGGTGCCCCATCATGTTGGAACTACATTTGCCGCACGACAGCAAGAGGCAAATTGTCTCATTTCGGGCAATTGATTTTGCAAAAAATGCAAGTAATTGTTGGCATTCAAATGTTCATTGAAGAAGTGTGGTCCGACAACAAATCTTCCTATGACACCACCCCAAACATTCAGGACCACCTATGCTGATGGTCTAAGGGCCTTATCCAATGAGGATTTTCAGTGTGATAGTAATGGGAGTTGTGTCTTCCCACGAAGCCGTTCTTATGAAATGTACATTCGTCGGTAAAGAGTACATTGTCCAAAAAGTCATTTTGTTCTTGTAGTTTTCGTAAGGCCCACTCACAAAACTGCATTCGGTTGTTGAAATCAGCTTGATTGAGTTCCTGTACTAGCTGGACACGATACGGATGAAACTTATTTTTACGCAAGATTCGTGAAACCGAGGTTTGACTTATTTGTACTTCCGTGCTTATTATTTTGGTACTTAAATGCGGATCTTGGACAACAGCAGCTGCTACTAAAACTTGGTTTTCTTCATGCGTCGTTGGTTTTCTACGCTGCTTTTTCTCGTATTTCGTACTACCAGTTCGCTCAAACCTTTCTCTCAATTTAGCGAATGCCGCTGAATTTGGATGTCTCCGATCGGCAAAGCGTTGGGCACAAATTCTTGAGGCAAGAAATGGATTTCTGTCAGCACTGCCCAAGGCGTAAACCATATCGACCAATTCTTCTTAAGAAAACATTGTCTTTCAGTACTAATACCAAGACCTCGCGACAACAATGAGATAAACTGTCAGTTATTGCCGGACAAACGAGACGAAACAAAACCGCGACATCCAAAGCTAACGCGATAATACGAAATTAATTAAATTTTTTACAAAATTCTGAATTTCTCAAAAATTATTGGACGGAGGTGGCAATACCTGATACCAAAAAAAGGTAATTTAATTTCGCATCGGATAAGATAATCCAAGATAGGTGGTTCCATTTGAAAAAATTAAGTTATGCATGTTTGAACAACTGAAGAATTGAGTCGACGGATGTGAAGAAATTTAAGAAATCTTGCTAACAGGAAAGACGTAAACAAATACTCCATTTCTTCCTGAATCTAAAACCGTATGCCACATAACTCTGAGTCATTGCGTTTGGAAAATATCGTTAATGGCGTCATGCTCCGAAATCGTCAAATTTAACCAAAAAAATTATACGCGAAAATGGTTCAACTAAGGGCCTATGTCGTCTTAATAAATTCATATTCATTTTTTAACAAGGAATCCAAAAATGTAAAAATACATAGGGTGTTCTATTTAAAATAAGAAAATTGTGTTCATTTCCGGTGCAACCGGAAGGTTGCCATATTTGGCAATAATTTTAGGTTGTGGAGAACTTTATTTCCAACAACTTTTATTCGAAACATTTTTCGATATTTTGAACGATACGCCTACTAAAGACCGATTCCTCTTAGTGACTCACCCTGTATAGACAAATCGAGCATTTTGTCTTTAGACAATCTAGAACAATCTTACAATAGTCTAGGATCTTAATCGTGCATCCACATCCGCACAATCCAACTAAACTAGGTTGCGAGACGCCATGACGCCATGATCGCTTGTTCTTTAACTCCGTGTTCACACGGAGTTAAAGAACAAGCGATTTGTTCCCCATTTGTCTGTAGACAATCGCAGAACTTTGTCTATATACGTAAGATCCGCCATTTTGTTGCGAGGGTGTACAAGCCATAAAAAAATTAAAAAATGCGTGATCGGTAACGAGGTACGAACCTGTGACCTCTCAAACGGGTTAAGCATGTGATACTCCTAACCAACTATATTTATTAATTTTATTTAACATTTCTAGGACCCAGTTTGGAAATATTTAAATTTTTAGTTGACAATATTCTGAAACATTTTTTGAAATGTGACTAGGTGATATCTAAATTCTTAAAACGTCACCTCATGACAGCTGACAAAAAATAGTTTATTATATTTTACCCAGAATAGGAAAAAAATGAAATACAGAAGCAGTCATATTTCAAAAAATGTTTCAGAATACTGTCAACATTCATTAATAAAAATTCAAATACAGTGGAAACCGGATATAACGACATCGTTTACAACGACGGATCGGTTATTACGACGAAATGACAAGGTCCCGGCTGAATCTCTATATAAACACTTACATAAATATACCACCTATAACAACATCGGATAAAACGTCATATCGCTTAAAACGACGAAATTTATCGAAATTGTTCGGTTATAACGACCAACCACCATACATCGTATCGCTTAAAGCAACGAAGCATTATTTTAAACCTTATTATATTCTATCAACGATTGTTTTGTCTCTCGTTCGCGTCCCATGACTTTTGAAATTGCGTATTTAGTGCGTCATTTGACCGTTCATACGTATCATCGTGTCATTGTTTTTATTAATTTTAGTTTTGATCGTGTATTTTAACGTCACTATGTCGCAAAAAAAGAGGAAGGTGTTTAATATAGGCGAAAAATCACACATTATATGGAGATTAGAAAATGGCGAATCTAATGGCGAAATTGCAAAAGAATGTGGGGTCTCACACTCCACTATATCAACAATTTGGAAGAATAAGGATAAAATAAAAGCTCTTTTTAAAAACAATTCTTTAAAAATTAAACTATTGTGGGCATCTGCGCATAAAGTTATCGAAGAAGCTTTATTTAAATGGTTTCAACACCAGAGAGCAAACAATGTCCCAATAAGTGGTCCGATCTTGAAACAAAAAGCCAACGATTTCGCTCGGCTTATGGGAAAAGAAAATTTTGATTGCTCATCATCTTGGATACCTACAACGTTTCCGTGCTCGTCATAATATTGTGGCAGTAAAAGTTTGTGGTGAACCTGCTGCTGTTCCTGAAGGTGTGACGGACGAGTGGCTATCTCATAAGTGGCCTGCACTGTGCGAAGGATACAATCCAGAGGAAATTTTTAATGCGGATGAAACTGCACTGTTTTTTAACTTGACTCCTGATAAGACGCTTAAATTCAAAGGGAAACAATGCAAGGGTGGGAAGTTGTCTAAAGCAAGAATTACAGTATTGGTATATGCGAATATGACTGGATCGCGTAAACAAAAACTTTTAGTAATCGGAAAAGCTAAAAAACCGTGTTGTTTTAAGAACATTAATTCATTACTTGTAACATACGAAAACAACACTAGGTCTTGGATGACATCACAGATTTTTGAAAAATGGCTTCGAAACTGGGATGCACAATTGAAATCAAAAGGTAACAAAATTCTTCTCTTAGTAGACAACTGTCCTGCTCACCCTGTCGTTCCCAATCTAAAATGCATAAAACTTGTCTTTTTGCCACCCAATGTCACCTCTGTATTACACCCCATGGACCAAGGAGTGATAAAAGCTCTAAAAACACAGTATAGAAAACTTTAAGTGCTGCAAATGCTTCAGAAGGTTGAAAACGGCGAAAATACAAAAAGTATTAGCATTCGGGATGCAATTTTAATGATATCAGAACCTTGGGAAAAGATAACACAGACCACTATAGTCAACTGCTTTCGCCATGCAGTTTCAAAGATCTTTCTGCATCAGCAGAAGAGGACGATGATGATATTCCGCTTGCAAGACGACTTCAGTCTCCAACAGATAAAGAGGACAACATACCTCTAGTTCAATTGGCTGCTCAGTTAGCCACAGAACCAAGAATTGAAATAGAGGAGTTCATAGGAATAGATGACAATGTTGCCGTGTGTGCCTCAGTTACTGATGAAGAGATTTTAGCAAAAATCGAAAGTAATCACAACACCGACGAAGGGAACGAAGACCGACTCGAGCAGTTTCAACCAACAACACTATGCGAGGCTATTAACGCCATCACAACTCTATAAAAATTTATCGCTTTTAACGAAGAGTTTAATTCTGATGTTAACCAAGAAATTTTAATGAAAATGAAACGAAAAATGCAAAATACATTTAAAATTCAAATTTAGAAAAAACAGACCAAAATGACCGATTACTTTAAAAACTAATTGAACGGAAGTAACTTATTTTTAAAATAAATTTCTTGTTCATTTTTTTAAAAATTTTGTTTGCATACCAGTTCTTACAGCGAATACCTATTTATTACGTTTATTTAAATTAAATACATACATAATATGCACATTCATATTGCATATTCAAATTTTGTACATATATACTTATGTATATTGCTTATAACAACTACCGCTTATAGCGTCCGTAATTTATGGTCCCTTCAGTGTAGTTATATCCGGTTTAGACTGTATTTCCAAACTGGGTCGCAGAAATGTTAAATAAAATGATTAAGCATAATGTTTCCGACCAATAAGAGTCCACCATGAAAAATAGAAGACCAAAATTAGACAACTATCTAAAAAAAATCAATAAATTTGATTTTCCTTTTAATTTTGCCTTGAAAATTTTGAATTTTTCTTTAAATTTTGTCCTTTTTGGAAATTGTAGATTTTTTCAAATTTTGTTGCTACAGAGTTTATTGTTGCTACAGAGCAACCTTTGTTGTGTTTTTTAATCTTTCTTGGTTTCAGGGGACAAGTTTTGTATTTCAGTTTTTGAAGATAACCAAGGACCAGTCCGTTCCACCAAAATTGTCTTTTTTTAGTTTCGACTTTTCAGTCTTTGGCCTTTTAAATAATTCTACACTTTTTTTTTTCTAGATTTCAATATTTTCCTTTTTCCAAAAAAACTTTGTCAAAATTTTGAGTTATTTTTAAAAATATAATTTTTTTAAATTTCGATTTTTTTTAGAATTTTAGTTTCAATTATTTCGTTAGTTCCACTTCCATTGAAAATTTTAAATCTCTCTCAAAATGTTTTTCGTAAATTTCAACTATTTTGAAAATTTCTACTCTTTTTTGAAAATTTTGAAGTTTCAATATTTTCATTTCTTTCCAAAATTTCTATTTATAAATTTCAATATTTTAGATGGTCAACCCACTTTGTACATAATTTTCAAAAAAAAAATGATAACAATATTTAGAAAAGTCGAAAGCTACAAAAATGCTAAAAAGTCGAAAAAAAAATTAAAATTTGATTTTTTACTTTTTGACCTGAGAATTTCGAATATTTCTTGAAATGATGTCCTGCTTGGGTTTTTTTTAAATTTGTATTTTTTAGTTTAGACTTTTTAGGGTTTTTGACTTTAAAAAATTCTACACTTTTTTTTGAAAATTTTGACATGGATTTTAAAATTTCGTCCCTTTTTGAATATTTCGACCCTTTGTGAAAATTACGAGTTTTCAATATTTCCACTTTTTTCAAAAAAACTCAAAATTTTGAGTTATTTTTAAAATCTTAATTTTTTTAAATTTCGATTTTTTTTAGAATTTTTGTTTCAATTATTTCTTTAATTCTGCTTCCTTAGAAACTTTTTAAATCTATCTCAAAATCTTTTTCGTAAATTTCAACTAATTTGAAAATTTTTACCTTTTTGAAAATTTCTACTCTTTTTTTTGAAAATTTTGAGGTTTTAGTATTTTCATTTCTTTCCAAAATTTCTATTTATAAATTTCAATACTTTAAGATGGGTAATCCACCTTGTCCATGATTTTCAAAAAAAAAAAAAAAATGATCACAATATTCAGAAAAGTCGAAATCTACAAAAATGCTAAAAATTCGAGAAAAAAAATTGAAAATTTGATTTTTCACTTTTTGACCTGAGCATTTCAAATATTTCTTGAAATGGTGTCCTGCTTGGAAATTTTGGATTTTTCTTAAATTTTATTTTATTTAGTTTCGACTTTTTAGGATTTAAGACTTTTTAAAAAATTCTACTTTTTTTGAAAATTTCCACATGGACTTTAAAATTTCGTCCCTTTTTGAATATTTCGATCTTTTTGTGAAAATTACGAGATTTCAATATTTTCACTTTTTCGAAAAAAGCTTTGTCAACATTTTGAGTTATTTTTAATATCTTGATTTTTTAAATTTCGATTTTTTCTTTAGAATTTTAATTTCAATTATTTCTTTAATTCTAACTCCTTTGAACATTTTTTGAAAATTTTAAATCTTCAATATTTTCATTTCTTTCCAAAATTTTTAAATTTTAATACTTTTAGATGGGTAATCCACTTTGTCCATGATTTTCAAAAAAAAAAATGATCACAATATTCAGAAAAGTCGAAATCTACAAAAATGCTTAAAATTCGAGAAAAAAAATTGAAAATTTGATTTTTCACTTTTTGACCTGAGAATTTCTAATATTTCTTGAAACGGTCTCCTGCTTGGAAATTTTAGATTTTTTTTTAAATTTTGGTTTATTTAGTTTCGACTTTTTAGGGTTTTTGACTTTTTAAAAAATTCTCCACTTTTTTAAAAAATTTCGACATGGATTTTAAAATTTCGTCACTTTTTGAGTATTTCGACCTTTTTGTGAAAATTACGAGATTTCAATATTTTCACTTTTTCCAAAAAAATGTTGAGTTATTTTTAAAATCTTGATTTTTTAAATTTCGATTTATTTTTAGAATTTTAGTTTCAATTATTTCTTTAATTCTACTTCCTTTTAAAATTTTATATCTTAAAATGTTTTTCGTAATATTCAACTATTTTGAAAATTTCTACGTTTTTGAAAATTTCTCCTCTCTTTTGAAAATTTTGAAGTTTCAATATTTTCATTTCTTTCCAAAAATTTTAAATTTCAATATTTTTAGATGGTTAATCCACTTTGTTCATGATTTTCAAAAAAAATGTTCACAATATTCAAAAAACTCGAAATCTACAAAAATGCCAAAAATTCGAGAAAAAAAATTGAAAATTTGGTTTTCCACTTTTTGACCTGAAAATTTCGATTTTTTCTTAAAAATGATGTCCTGTTTGGAAATTTTAGATTTTATCCAAATTTTGTCTTTTTTAGTTGCGACCTTTTAAGGTTTTTGACTTTTTAAAAAATTCTACACTTTTTTGAAAATTTCGACAGGGGTTTTAAAATTTGATCCCTTTTTGAATATTTCGACCTTTTGGGAAAATTAGAGTTTTCAACATTTCCACTTTTTCGAAAAAAACTGGCAATATTTTGAGTTATTTTTAAAATCTTGATTTTTTAAATTTCTGTAATTCTACTTCCTTTGAAAATTTTAATTCTCTCCCAAAATGTTTTTCGTAAATTTCGACTGTTTTGAAGAATTCCAAGTTTTTGTTCAAAATTTTTTTTGAAAATGTCTACTCTTAAAATTTTTGAGGTTTCAATATTTTCATTTCTTTTCAAATTTTCTATTTGTAAATTTCAATATTCTTAGATGGGTAATCCATTTTTTACATAATTTTCAAACAAAATACGACCACAATGTTCAAAAAAAGTCGAAATCTATAAAAATGTCTAAATTTCGAGAAAAAATTGAAAATTTGATTTTCTTTAAAATTTTGACTTGAAAATTTTGAATTTTCTTGACATATTGGCTTTTTTGAAAATTTGATATATTTTGAAATCTTGTTTTTTTTTAGTTTCGACTTTTCAGTTTTTGACATTTTGAAAAATTTCACACTTTTTTTGAAAATTTGGGCATAACTTTTCGCCCCTTTTTCAAAATTTCGATCCCTTACAAAATTACGACTCTTAAATTTTGATTTCAAAAATTTTCACTTTTTTTAAAAATTTTCATTTTTTTTAATAATTTTGACATTTTGGAAAATGTGGACATTTTAATACTTTGGTATTTTCAAAGTTTGCACTTTTTTTAAAATTTACACCTTTTTAAAAAATTTCACTTATTTTAAAAAATTTCACTTATTTTAAAAATTTCGATTCTTTATCAAAATTGCTATTTGAAAATTATTTTGAATATTTTCTTTTATTCTCAACATTTTTTTGCAAATTTCAACTTCAAAAATTTTATTTTTTTTCCATAATTCAATCATTTAGAGTATTTGGTTTCAAATAACTTTGTCAACATCAAAATTTAGAAAATTGAAAATTTTTAAAAAAAATCTAAAGTTCTTAACAGTGAAAAGTTTTTAAAAAGTCAAAATTTTCAAAAATTTGAAATTTTCAAAAATTCGAAATTTTCACGAAAAAGTGTTGCCCTCTTGAGAAAAAGTGGAAATAAATAAATTCGAGAAAATGTCTAGGTCTTCAAAAAATAAGTTCAAATTTTCAAAAAAGGTCGAAAATTTAATAAAATTCAATTTGTCCAAAATTTGCGAAAGTCATAAATTTGAAAATCAAAATTTTAAAACAAACAACACGAACTGTTCAAAAAAAAGTGAAAAGTTCGAGAATAACAATAAAAAAAAATTGAATATTCGGGAAAACTGGAAATTTTGAACAAAGAATTGGAAATTGCGTAACGCGAAAATGTTGAAATGTGTCGAAGTTAAATTGAAGTCAGTCGAATTTTCAGTAAAATTCGAAAATTCGGATCGAAGTCGACTTTTAAAGAAAATCAGAATTTCCAAAAATAATCGAAGTTTTAAAAAATAGTCGAAATTTTGAAAATAGCTCAAATTTCAAATTTCCAAAAATCTAAAAATCTTGATAATATCCCAAATTATTAATTTGTATAAGCTGCAAAAATTTCCACATTTCCAAAAAAGTAGAAAATTTGAAAAAAAGGTCGAAATTTTAATATAAATCGAATTTTTCAAAACTTACAAACGTCATTACTTTTGAAAATCAAAATTTTGAAACAAACACAAATTTTTCCTAAAAAAAATGAAAAGTTCAAGGGTAAGGCGAAATTTTCAAAATAAAATAAATTTTGATAAAAAGCGAAAACTTTGGGAAAAAGTGGAATTTTTCAAAAAATCTTGATAAAAAGTCGATCTTTTGAAAAATTAAAAAATAAAATGGATAGTCGGGAAAAGTGGAAATTTTGAACAAAAACTTGGAAATTGTGGGAAGAGAAAATGTTGAAATATGTCGAAGTTAAAAAAAAATTGTTAATTTCTAAACAGCCGAGTTTTCAATAAAATTCGAAAATTCGAATTGAAGTCGACTTTTAAAGAAAATCAGAATTTCCAAAAATAATTGAAGTTTTAAAAAATAGTCGAAATATTTTCAAAAAAGTGAAGATTTTCAAAAAAATAAAGATTTTCAAAAAGTTAACATTTTGAAATGTCATACCAGTTGGAATTTTTGGAAAGAAAGTCAGGATTTTTAAAAAAGTCGAAATTTGAAGGAAAAAAAATCAAAATTTTCTAGCTAATTGGAAACTTTGAAAAAACTTTAAGTACGGAATACGAAATACGAAATGCAAAATACAAAATACAAAATACAAAATACAAAATACAAAATACAAAATACAAAATACAAAATACAAAATACAAAATACGAATAACGAATAACGAATAACGAAATACGAAATACGAAACACGAAACACGAAACACGAAACACGAAACACGAAACACGAAACACGAAACACGAAACACGAAACACGAAACACGAAACACGAAACACGAAACACGAAACACGAAACACGAAACACGAAACACGAAACACGAAACACGAAATACGAAATACGAACTACGAAATAAGAGATGCGAGATGCGAGATGCGAGATGCGAGATGCGAAATGCGAAATACAAAATACAAAATAATACAAAATACACAAAACACAAATACAACGACACACAACGACACACAACGACACACAACGACACACAACACCACAACACACAACATACAACTTACAAAATACTCTACATTCTACTAAACATTAGATCTGAACTTTTTAAATTTCGAATTTTTTTTTAAAATTTTGATCATTTTCCAACTTTTAGTCTAGTTTCAAGTTGTGATAAAATCCTCAGTATTAAATTAAGAAATATTTTGTATTGTCATATGTTGTATACGTTCAACAGAAAGGACTCTTTTTGGTGTTTTATTTCGAAATTTGAGTCTGCTCGAAAATTTAATTTTTTTCGAAATTCGTTTTTTCGAAATTCGGACCTATTTTGAGACGTCTAACTGACAGGTACCAGTATGGATTTGCCGAAGCAAATCAGGACACCTGACAATGTCTGCCATCTGACGCTATTAATCCTTCTGTCTTTCCTGTAAAATGTCCAACTACTTTTTCTCCGATTTTGTATGTCTCGTTGAAAAAATGGATTAATTTCAGTGGAAAGTTATAAATGTCGTGGGGAATCTCCCGTTGTTTAAACAGTTCTGGGCCGCGCCTGTAATTGGCGTGTTATCAATGTAAACTAACTAGTGGACAATCTCTCAAGTATCCACTTGAAAATCGTCGTTTCTGACGTCACCGCAGGCAATATTTATTTAATTCCCCCATTTTCGATCGATGTATACAAAAAACTGTGATTGAATTATTATGTATTGTTTTTTCATTCTCGTGGTTATTGCGCTTCTCTAATACGCTTTCGCCTGAATTATTCAAGGTCGCTCGAATTTTTCCGCTTTGTTTTGAACCTACTATATGTGTACATACGCACCGCTGTAATATTTTGTAATTATGTATTTAGTTTTGTAGATGAGGTGACGTTAAAACGTTGCGCACTTTTTTGTTTATTTCATGAATAGGGGTAAAGGGGGTCATAAATAATAATGAAGGTGATTCACTGAATAGAGTATAAAAACGAATTTTTATTTCATAATTTTTTAATCGTATAAGTACCTAGGATTTATTTTTTAACTACGATTTTATTAACTCGCTTTCTTATGTGAACTTGATTTCGTGTCTGTTTGTCGCCAATGGCCCGTTTAAACAAAATTGTGTTTATCCCTGAGCTAGAGCCTTCGTTGAATTGGCGTCTTCGCAATCGTGTGTATATTATCTCGGATTAGATGGTTCCAGATTGAATCTGAGTTTACGTTCAATAAATGTTATTTGTTCGTGTTTTTTTTAACGCTGCATATTTGCATTGCAAAACGTTTACATAACTAATCTTGGATGACGGCTATGAATATAACAAACAAGTATAATTAAAATGGAATAATTGCATGACAAATAATTGGGTACGAAATGGATGCATTTAAAATCCACCGACAGGTTGATGATTTCACCAACATGCAACTCTCATCGCTAAAAATGTATTCGTTTTTTCTTTTAAAACTTTGTTCAAACTAACGATTGCAAAATCGTTTTTTAAGGTTATTGCCCCAGAAAACAAACTGAAACTCTAAATTATTATTATAATTCACAATTGGAAAAAAAGTGATAAACTCAATAGAATATAATAACAAGCTTTTATATTGACTTTTTTCTCAAAATTCTTCTCTTTTCGCAAAATTTGTCTTTTTATTTTGAAATTTCAAATTTAGTATTAAAATTTGACTTCTTCCTTATCAAAATTCAATCTCCTTAAAATTGCGAAATTTTACTTCAAACATCCTTGGTCTTCTTTTTCTTCAAAATTTCTATTTTTCAAAATCTGATCCTTTTTAAAATTTCCACTTTTTTAAAAATCCGAATTTCTGAAAATTTCGAATTTTTATCAAAATTTGCCTTTTCCGCAAAATTTGATCAATCTTTTGATAAAAAAGTAGAAACTTCGAAGAAATTTTTGTTGGAAATTCTTGAATTTTTCTAAAAAGAATAAAATTCCGGAAATTATTTTTTGGACTTTTCGAAGTTTTAGAGGTTTTTTTAAATCCCATTTTCTAAAAATTCTAACTTGTTTCTGTTAAAGTTGCCAAATTTTGTCTCAAAATTCTTGGTCTTCTTTTTCTTCGAAATTTCTATTTTTCAAAATTTGGGCTTTTTTGAAATTTCCACTTTTTGAACAACAAATGAATTTTTGAAAAAATGTCGAAATTTTTAAGACACGAAATTTTGAAAAAAAAAAATTAAAATTTTGGAAAGAGGCGAAAACTTGGAGAAAGTTTTAAATTTTCGAAAAAAATTCCTAACTTTTAAATAAATGCGTAAATTAAAAAATCGAAATTTTCAAGAAAAGTAGAAATTTTTGGATTCCAACAAATCTTAAAAAATGGCGCAATTTTCAGATTAATTCGAACGTTTTGAGATATTTTCAAAAATTCTGAAAAAACAAGATTTTTAAGAGTCGAAATTTTCAAAAAAAAATTAATATTTTCTAGAGGCGAAAATTTGAAATAAAGTCGAACTTTTAAAGTCAAAATTTTCAGTCAGTATTTCCGAAAAAAAAATTAAAATTTTCAGAAAAAAACGTTTAAATAAAATTAGATTTTAAAAAAATTCCAAAATCTTAGTAACAATTTTTGAGAAATAGTGGAAAATTTTAAAATATTCCAAAAAGAGTTGAAATTTTGAAGAAAAAGTCGAAATTTAAACAATAAATCGAGATTACGAAAAAATGTTTTGAGATTTTGAAAAAATGTCGAGAGTGTCAAAAAAATTATAAATGTCAAAAAAATCGAAATTTTTGGAAAAGATTAAATTTTGTAAAGTTGAAATTTTCAAATAATATCGAAATTTTTGGAATCTTGCTAAAAAACGAAATTTTGAAAAAGGAGCCAAACTTAAACACTATGAAGATTTAAGAAATTAGCGCAATTTCAAAAAAATTTGTTAAAAATTTTCAAATTTTCGAAAATGTCAAAATTTTCAGATTAATTCGAACATTTTGACATATTCTCAAAAATTCTGAAAAAAACGGCAAGATTTTTAAGAGTCGACATGTTAAAAAAAAGTTAAAATTTGAAAAAAAGTCGAAATTTTAAGCAAAATTTTGATTAGTCACTATTTCCAAAAAATTAAAATTTTCAAAAAAAAATTGCTAAAAAAAATCAGAACTTTTATTTATATTTTTAGTGACAATTTTGAAAAAGTGTGAAAAATTTCGAAACATTCCCAAAAAAATTGGAATTTTGAAGAAAAAGTCGTTTAAACAAAAAATCGAGATTTCGAAAAAATGTTTTGAGATTTTGGAAAAAAATGTCGAAAGTATCAAAAAAGTTAAAAATTTCAAAAAATCGAAATTTTTAAAAAAAAATTAAATTTTAAAAAGTTGAAATTTTCAAAAAAAATCGAAATTTTTGGAATCTTATTAAAAAAACGAAATTTTGAAAAAGGAACAAAACTTTTAAAAAATATGAAGATTTAAGAAATTGGCGCAATTTGAAGATAATTCGAAGATTTTCAACATTGTCAAAAATTTCCAAATTTTCAAAAAAGTTTAAATTTTGCAAAAATACCGAAATTTTTAACAGGAACTTTTCAAAAAAAAATAAAATTTTGGAAAAAGGCGAAAATTTGGAAAAAGACTTAAATTTTCGAAAAAAAAATCGTGGCAATTAATTTTTTAAATAAATGCAGAAATTTAAAAAAATCCAAATATTCAAAAGAAGTAGAAATTTTTGGATTCCAACGAATCTTCAAAAAATGCCGCAATTTTCAGATTAATTCGAACGTTTTGAGATATTTTCAAAAATTCTGAAAAAACAAGATTTTTAAGAGTCGAAATTTTCAAAAAAAAGTTAATATTTTCTAGAGGCGAAAAATTTGAAAAAAGTCGATATTTTAAAGTCAACATTTTCAGTCAGTATTTCCGAAAAAATTAAATATTTAAAAAAAATTGATTATGAAAAAAATTCCAAATTTTTGGTGATAATTTTAAAAAATAGTGGAACGTTTCAAAACATTCGAAAAAAAGTTGAAATTTTGAAGAAAAAGTCGAAATTTAAATAATAAATCGAGATTTCGTAAAAATGTTTTGAGATTTTGAAAAAGTGTCGAATGTCCAAAAAATTAATAATTCCAAAAAATCGAAAATTTTGAAAAAAATTAGATTTTGTAAGTTGAAATTTTCAACAAATATCGAAATTTTTGAAATATCATTTAAAAAAAACGAAATTTTGAAAAAGAAGCCAAACTTTTAAAAAATATGAAGATTAAGAAATTGGCGCAATTTCAAGTTAATTCTAATTTTTAAAATCGTCAAAAATTTAAAATTTTCGAAAAAGTCAAAATTTTCAGATTAATTCGAACTTTTTGAGATATTTTCAAAAATTTTGCAAAAACATTAAGAGTCGAAATTTTCAAAAAAAAAAGTTAAAATGTTAAAATTTGAAAAAAGTCGAAGTTTTAGTCAAACTTTTGATTAGTCACTATTTCCAATCAATTAAAATTTTCAAAAAAAAAAAATCAAAAAAGGAGAATTTAAAAAAATTCGAAATTTTTAGTGACAATTTTGAAAAATATTGGAAAATTCAAAACATCCCAAAAAAAGTTGGAATTTTGAAGAAAAAGTCATTTAAACAAAAAATCGAGATTTTGAAAAAATGTTTTGAGATTTTGAAAAAAATTTCGAAAGTATCAAAAAAGGTAAACATTTCAAAAATCGAAAATTTTGAAGTTAAATTTTTCAAAAATTTTTGGAATCTTGTTAAGAAAAAGCGAAGTTTCGAAAAAGTAGTCAAACTTTTAAAAAATATTTATAAAGATTTAAGAAATTGGCGCGCAATTTCAGGATAATTCAAAAATTTTCAAAATTTTCAAAAATTTTTAAATTTTCGAAAAAGTCAAAATTTTCAGATTAATTCGAACGTTTTGAGATGGTTTCAAAAATTTTGACAAAACGGTAAAATTTTTAGGAGTCGAAATTTTCAAAAAAAAAGTTAAAATTTGAAATAAAGTTAAAATTTTGATTAGTCAGTATCTCCAGAAAAAAATTAAAATTTTTAAAAATAAATATTAAAAAAAATTACCGGGATTTGAAAAGAAATTGAAATTTTTGAGATTTTGAAAAAATGTCGAATATATCAAAAAAGAATTTCAAAAAAGAATCGAAAGTTTTGAAAAGTTGAAATTTTCAAAAAATATCGAAATTTTTGGGGTCTCATTAAAAAAAACGAAATTTTAACAAGAGAGCCAAAGTTTTTAAAAATATGAAGATTTAAGAGATTTGCGCAATTTCAAGATAATACGAAAATTTTCAAAATTGCGAAAAATTTCCAAATTTTCGAAAAAGTCAAAGTTTTGTAAAACAAATGAATTTTGAGAAATTATGACATTTTTGAGAGACAAAATTAAAAAAAGAATATTTAAATATTGGAAAGTGGCGAACATTTGGCAAAAAGTAACGATTTTCAAAAAAAAAAGACAAATTTTTGAAAGCATTCGTAATTTGTCAGAAGTAGGTTTAAAAAAATTAAAATTTTGGAAAGAAAGTCGAGTTTTAAAAAAGTCCAAATTTTCAAAAAATCGAAATTTTGAAAAAATGTTAAAACTTGAAAAATCGAAACTAAAAAAAATAGAAATTTCCATAAAATGTCAAAATTATCAAAAAGGTTGAATGTTCAAAAAAGTCGAAGTTTTTGGAGCTTTATTTTCAAAAAATGCCAAATTTTGAGAAAGAAATCAAAATATTCAAAAAATTCGAAATTTAAAAGAGCGGTATAATTTGAAAATAATTCTAAAATTTAAAAAAATTCGAAAATAATTCTAAAATTTTAAAAAATTCGAAAATAATTCGAAAAATTTTAAAATAACTTCAAACTTTTTGAAAGTTAAAATTTTGGAAAGGGGCGAAATTTTGAAAAGTCCAGTTTTTAAAGTCAAATTTCTGAAAAAAGTCGACATTATATATAATGAAAAATTGAAATTCAAAAAAAAAAAATAAAAATTTTCGAAAAAGAAGCCGAATTTTGAGAAAAAAAATCGTTATTTTTGAGGAAGCAAAATTTTTAAAAACGGTCGAAAAAAGCCACACTTTGAAAAAATGTCGAGATTTTAAAAAATTCAAATTTTCAATAAAGTGCAATTTTTTAAGTCGTATTAAATTCATTAAAAAAATAAAAATTTTTGCAAGTGCATAATTTCGAAAAAAAAAAGCAGAAATTTTGAGTCTAAGATTTAAACAAATTCGAAATCTAAATATGTAAGCTTAAAAAAATTAATAAAAAAAAATTCAATTTTAAAAAGACTACAATTTTAGAAAGTTTAAAATTTCCAAAATGAATGTAAACTTTCGAAAAAATTCATATTTTGAAATTTACATTATCAAGAAATATATGTTTTCAAAAAACATCGAAAGTTTTGGAATCTTATTAAAAAAAAAAACGAGATGAAATAGAAGCGAAACTTGAAAAATATGAAGATTTAAGAAATTGGCGCAATTTCAAGATAATGGAAAAATTTTCAAAATTGTCAAAAAGTTTCGAAGAAGTCAAAATTTTGTAAAACAAATGAATTTTGAAAAAATGTCAAATAATTTAAGAGACGAAATTTAAAAAAAAATCTAAATTTTGGAAAGGCGAAAATTTTGAAAAAGTAAACATTTTCAAAAAGTCAAAATTTTGAAAATATTCGTAATTTGTAAAAAGTAGGTTTAAAAAAATAGAAATTTTGGAAAGAAAGTGTAGAAAGTCCAAATTTTCAAAAAAAAATGTTAAAACTTAGAAGTAAATCCAAATTAAGAAATCGAAATTTTGATAAATGTTAAAACTTAGAAATAAATCCAAATTAAAAAAATAGAAATTTTGAAAAAATGTCAAAATGATCAAAAAAGTCTTTATTTCAACAAATTTTGAAAAAGAAATCAAAATATTCAAAAAATCTAAATTTAAAAGAGCGATACAATTTAAAAATTATTCCAAAATTTTAAAAAAGTTTAAAATGATTCGAAACTTTTAATAAATTTGAAAATAATTCCAAAAATTTTAAAATAATTCCAAATTTTTTAAGTCAAAATTTTGGAAAGAGGGAAAAAAAATTTGAGAAGTCGAGTTTTTAAAGTCAAAATTTTGACAAAAGTCGATCAATAAATTTGAAAATAATTCCAAAAATTTTAAAATAATTTCAAATTTTTCAAGTCAAAATTTTGGAAAGAGACGAAAAAAATTTGAGAAGTCGAGTTTTTAAAGTCATAATTTTGAAAAAAGTCCATAAAAAAGGTCGAATGTTCAAAAGTGGTTATCAATTAAAAGAAATGTAATTTCGAAAAAATAAAACAGATTTCAAAGAAACGAAATTTTAAAAACAATCGATATTTTAAAAAAGTCGAAAACCTCAAATAGAAAAAATTTCGAGATTTGAAGAAAATGAAAATTTCAAAAAAAACTCGAAGTTTTCAAGTCGTACAAATTTTCAAAAAAAAAATAAAAAAACAAAATTTTAGGATATACTTCTTCCGGGATTGAACCGTTCAAAGAACTACTAAAAGTGTTCGACGTTTCGCCCACTATCGTAGGGGGCTTCTTCAGGAACAAAGAAAAGAAACAATAAATGAAAAGAGGAATATGAGGGAATATGCAAAAATGTAAGAATGAAAAGGCCAATTTCAAAACATCAGAGCACGGTAACTCAGTATATTCACCATACCAGGAGGCGAAACTCTTCTGAATTGAAAATTGGTACAAAGGATGAACACTTTTAGTAGTTCTTTGACACGGTCCAATCCCGGAAGAAGTATAACCTGCACTGACTCTGGCCGTGGAAGCCTTCGTTATCAAAAACAAATTTTTTTTTCAGGTAACCATTTTCAAAAACCAAAATTTTTAAAAGTGTCAAAATTTTTATAAAAAGTTGAAATTCCCAATAAAATCAGTCTTCTTGGGATTTTTTTTCCTAAAATTTCAAATCTTGAAATTTCAAATTATTTTGGAGAAATTTTGATTTACAAGTCGACTTTTGCCTTAAGAAAAATCTTCTGTTTTGGAATTTACAATTAACTTGGGTAAGAAAAAAATATTTTTGGAAAAATGACTTTCCAGATATATTTTGGAAACAAATTATTTCTCGACACCATGTTATTGGGTATTTTAAGTCTTTTCCCCTAAAAGGGACATACAGGGTTATTTAAAAAAAGTAACGCGATACTGGGTTGCTTAAAAAAGTAGGGCTATATCTCTTCCGGAGATCTCCGTGGTGAGTTGTAATTTCTTTCTGACGAGCTGTTATAATCTGGCGTGGAACAAGACGAATTCCTGTTCAGTTTAAGCATTTTAAAAATAAACCGCGAAATGTCATTGACTTTATTGACTGGCGAAACTGACGGTTTAATTAAAACGCAGGTGAATAATACTTCCTAGTAGGAATCTATTCATAGTGAAAGGGTGACGTGCACGCAATATTACTTGCAAACGATAGAGACAGACAAACGGGCTCCTTTCCTATCTTGAGACCACGGTGGACTTTGAGCCCCAATTAAATACATGCATGTGTAGATATCACAATTCATTATCTCAATAAATAATATGTAATGAAAGGAATTTTATATGTGTATATAGCGATTTTATTGTTTACTTTGCTCACACGACGTCGCACTCGGCGTTTTTTACTGTATATCTATCACCAGATTGATCAATTTGTGGTCACCTTCGTAAAATCTTCCACATTTTTAAAAATTGGACACAATACGGGAAGAGCATTTCATGTAACGTATCATCAGTTAAGAGGATGGAAGCTAACAAGGAAGCCTTGTCAGTAGAATTGTGCCCTTTTCTCGAATGATGTAGAACGAGGATTTTTTTTCTGAGATGACGCAGCAAGCGGATTTGCGTTTCATTATGTGCTATTTATATTTAAATTTTATTTGTTTTGTATTAAAGCATAATAGCCCACGATTCAATTAATAATTAATTGCGGCTCTGATGTCGTTTTCAACACTGAACTGTCTTAATTTTGACATTTATGTGCCACCACACATGATAAATTTGCACCCAGTGGTCCCACAAATGACCGCAGTGCCAACCGGTGTGTTTTCGCCTCCAGATATGGACTCTGATGTTGCTGTTCAAAACCAGCAACATCGCCCTCCCTCTAGCAACGACAGTATGAAACCGCCAGTGATCGAAAAATTAGAAAGCAACAAGTCCCACCAAAAGAACGGTTCCGCGAATTCTTCGGACGATGACAGTGACATCGAAGCCGATTTGGTTTCCACGATACATTACAACACCCTGAACTCGCTGGCGGCCCTAAAGGACAGCCTTCAGCAGCAGACTAGAGAGGACACCTTCGACAGCGGCGGTTTCATCCAGAGATACTTCCAAAGCCATTCCAACAGTCTGCCATCGAGGATGGCCGTGCCTAGCAGGCGACTGTCCCAGTGTAGGGAAGAGGACGAAGAAGAAGAGAGGAAAGATGATAAAGTGCCTTCGAGCGACATCGCCACCATCATGGGGAGCGATAAAAGTCTCTCCGAATCCTCCACTAGTTCAAAGACATCTGTGATCGACACCGTTACGGGACCAACGCACAAGTTCGTGATAACAAAGACTAAGCCTCTTCCGGCGGAAGAGACGAAAAACGCGGATGAAACTGCGAAGGAAAATAAAACGACGCCGATCGTCGGCGAGAAGAAACAGCCGTCGGAGGCGGCGAAAATTTTTGCCAGTCGGAGGCAATACAGACAGGCGAATACCGTTCATGGGATACCGGACTCGAATAGGCCTTCGGTTTATAATTTGTTTCGGTCGCCGTTGCAAAGTCCACATTACGATAGTAGGTTTTTTGATTCCTCTTTGATTGAAATGAAGAGTCATACGTCGAGTAGTTCCACTATAGATGCCATTGGCAGCAACGAAGACATTTGGGTAAAACGGGAAGTTATTCCCAATAAACGGGTAAGTTCCTCAATTGGTTATGACGAATTTTTCCAATATTATTTCGTCTATTGGCGGTTTCGCGCAATCAATATTATACAAATATGAAAAAAACTATTTTTTTGAAGTTGCAGTTACACTACTGCTTTGTTACTATTATTATTAGGTTCCATTTAAAGATGAAGTGTATTTAAACACTTTATTTCTACAGAGAAATAGAACGTAACACAGCAACCAATAACAGTTAATCAATTACTAAACACTGGATGTCGAATACTCTATACTCAATAAATCACAGTGGGGGTGCGCGTATCTTTAGAATCTAACGCCTGCTTCCGGAAAAGTTCTACAATATTTCAGAGGGATTCCCTATATTGCCATGTGCCTTCCCGAATTATGAAGAATGCATTCACGCTCCCCCCCCCCCCACCTCTTTAAATCCTTTTATTGCTGCAGTAAAAGAGTGGAAATAAATAAAAATGTCGAAATTTTAAACGAAAATCCAAATTAAAATAAATACCAAATTTACAGGAATTCAAACTTTTAAGTCGAAATTTTCGAACAGCGCAACAATTTAACATTTTGAAAAAGTCGAAATTTTTAAAAAAGTCGTATCAAACTACAGCCGAAATTTTGAAAAATAGTCTGAAACTTTTAAATTGAAAATTGGAAAAAAGGCAACATGTTGAAAAAGTTGGGAAAAAGTTGAAATTTTGAAAAATAGACGAAATTGTAAAAAAGTCGAATTTTGGAAACGATGTCGAACTAAAAAAAAATCGAAATTTTCGTAAAATGTTAGAATTTTTAACTTCTTTAAATCCTTTAATTGCTACAGTAAAAGAGTGGAAATAAAAAAAAATGTCGAAATTTTAAACGAAAGTCCAAATTAAAATAAAAACCAATTTGCGGGAAGTCAAATTTTTAAAAGTCGAAATTTTCAAACAGCGCAAAAATTTAACATTTTGAAAAAGTCGAAATTTTTAAAAAAGTCGTAATCTAACTACAGTCGAAATTTGGAAAAGTACTCTGAAACTTTTAAATTGAAAATTGGAAAATAGGCAACATGTTGAAAAAGTTGGAAAAAGTTGAAATTTTGAAAAAGACGAAATTGTAAAAAAGTCGAAATTTGGAAACGATGTCAAACTAAAAAAGAAATCAAATTTTCGTAAAATGTTAGAATTTTCAAGTTCTTTTTTAAAATTTTTTGAAAAAAATTCGTAATTTTTTAAAAAGTTTGATTATTCAAAAATTGTTGTATATTTCAAAAAAGCAAAATTTTGGTAAAAATTCCAAGATTTAAAAAAATCAAAAATTTAAAAAAATCTAAATTTTTGGAAGTCAAAATTTCCAAAAAAAACCAAATATTTAAAAAATGGTGCAAATTTCAAAATAATTTTGAAAAAAAACCGAATTTTTCAAAAAATTCCGGACTTTTTTTTGGTGGAAATTTTGAAAAATTGATTACTTTGAGAAAACAGCTACATTTCTAAAAACTAGACATTTTAAAAAATCGAAATATTGAGAAATTTCGAAGTTGGAAAAAGTCGAAAATTAAAAAAAAAAAGATTTTCAAAAGAAGTCTGCTTTGAACAACTCAAAATTATGATGCAAATTTTAAAGGGGGCAAAATTTTGAAAAAATCGAAATCTGAAAAATCGAACTTTTCAAGAGAAGTCGAAATATTTGAAAAGCAGTAGTTTCTAATTAAAAAAAAAGTTGAAATGATTTTCCAAACTAAAGTCGCAATTTTGAAAAATAGTAAAAAAACTTTAAGAAATCTAGAGTTTTAGGGTTGCGCTATTTTCAGAAAATGTCGAAATTTTAAGTAAGGTCAAATTTTCAAATAAATTCGAATATGTCAAAAATGGCGAAGTTGTCAAAAAATTTCAAATTTTCCGAAGATTTTAAATTTTGACAAATTAGAGGACTTTTGAAAAAATTGGATTTCTCTTTTTGAAAAATGAAAATATTGTCGAAAATTTTGAAAAATAGTAGAAAATATTCAAAAATTGAGATTTTTAGGGTTGCACTATTTTCCGGACGGTTAAAAATTTGAATAAAAGTTACATTTTTGACAAAAATTTGAATATTTAAAAAACAGCAAAATTTTCAAAAAATTCCGATTAGTCCAAATTTTGACAAATTAGAAAAAAGATTTGAAAACATTCGAAATTTTATAAAAAGTAACAATAAAGTCGATATTTTGAAAAATGTCGAAATTTTTACAAAAAGTAAAAATGTTCAAAATTTTTTAAATTCAATTTTTCAAAATTTTGAACATTTTTTCTTTTGGTAAAAATTTCGACATTTTTAAAAAAGTCAAAAACTTGTAAAATAGTCAAACATTTCAAAAAAGACGAAATTGTGAAAACATATCCAGGTTTGATACAATCGTAATTTTCAAAGAAGTTGAAAATCTTGAAAAGTTGCTAATTTAAAAAATGTAATTCTGTAAAGGCCAAAATGTTGAAAAGTCAAAATTTTGAAAAAAAATTAATATTTTAAAAAAATTGGAAAATTTCAAAAAAAGAACAAAATAGAAAAAAAATTCGAGATGATTGAAATTTTCAAAAAACTGGGAAGAGTCCTACGAATTTGCAAAAATCAAAGTGTTGTTAAAGGTAGGTAAAGGAAAAATTTGGAAATTTGAAAAAAATTAAATGTTCATAAAATTCCGAAGTTTTGAGGAATCTTCCAAATTTTCAAAAAAAAAATAATCCAAATTTTGTTAAAGGTACCGATTTTTAAGTCAAATTTTTTTAAAATGTCAACATTTTTAGTAAAGGAAAAATTTGGAAATTTGAAAAAAAAATTAAATGTTCATAAAATTCCGAAGTTTTGAGGAATCGTACAAATTTTCAAAAAAAAAAAAATAATCGAAATTTTGTTAAAGGTAACGATTTTTAAAAGTCGAATGTTTTTAAAATGTCAAAATATACTTATAAAAATGTTAAAATTCACAAAAAAATTACATTCTTCAAAAAGTTGAAATTTTGAAAGACATTCGTGATCTAAAAAAAAGTCGAAATGTTCTAAAGTAGACAAAAATGTCTAAGAAAAATGCGGAGATTTGAAAAAGAGTAAAAATTAAAAAAAAACATACATTACATGGCGCAATTTAAAAAAAAATGAAATTTTTTAAAGTATATGTTAAGTAAAAAAATTCTCAAAGTAATTTGAAAATTCTGAAGGATTTTTAAAAGATTTCAAGGTGTCGAAGTTTTTGAAAGAGTCGAAGTTTCAAATGAGGGCAAAATTTAAAAAAAAATCTGTGAGGGAAAGAAGTAATGTTGTCGAAATTCGATGTTTCTCGTCGAATTTTTTTGCTTCATAAGTGCAACAATTCTTAGATAACTCGGTATTGGTCTAAGGAAGATAAGTACTTGGGTATTTCTCCAAATACACGTTATATTTTAAAAAGTAGTCACGATTTTCGAAAAAATATTGATATTGAAAAAAATCTCGATAATTTGAATCCAAAACTTTCCTAAAAAAATTCAAAAATTTGAAACCAGAGACTAAATAGACTGAACCTAACACGGTAAGCAGTGAAGCCAGTTTGAAAGCCTGGCGGAAGCCTAGCTCCATCTAGCTCGCAATGCCCTCTTATTATTTGACAGACCTTTGCGAAGATAACATCGGTTTTTTTTAAAGAAAATGGGCTGTAAATATGGGGAAGTGTATTGTGGATCATTGTTGAAACCCCAGTGAACACATTAGTGAAGGAAAATCAAGAGTTTCATTCTTTGGGTAGGTGAAAATAAAATATATAAATATTCAATTATCGGCGTGCAGGCGTCGCCATTTCACTGCAGTAATGACGTGTTTACAGCATCGGCTTAACAATATTCTACCACAGGCGTCGCGTATTGAAGAAAATTATTTTACTATTAAACCAAGATGTCTTTGAAAATAGTTCTCCTGAACTTTTACCAAAAAGCACTTATAAAAATTATCCTATTGGTCCAAAAGCCCCTAATTCTAAAGTTTCATCTAAATCGTTAGAACCGTTACGCGGCAAGTTTCTTATTTATAAATTTTACTTAATCCGACCATATCAAAGAGTAGTGGAATGCACCTCCCCACTTCCCCGGATTTTAGCTTCAACTGTACGCATGAGACAACATTGAAACGTTCAGTCTATTTAGTCTCTGTTTGAAACATTCGACATTGAAAACGGTCAAAATTTTGGAATATAAAAACTCTTCGAACAGTTGAAATTTTAAAAGTGTTGAAATTTAAAAAGTCGCAAGCTTTGAAATAACACGAAAATATTAAAAGAGGTTAAAATTTTGATAAAGGCTAAAATTTTGCCTCAATTTTCATGCACAGTTAAGAAAAAATCAAGATTTTTAGAAAAAAATTAAAAAAAATCTCAACATTTTGAAAAAAATCGACATTTACAAAATTTCGTGAAAATTTAAAATGTTAAAAAGTCGAAATTTAGAAAAACTCTAAAATTTCAAAAATAGCCAACAGTTCGAGAAAAATTGAGACTAAAAAATTTTTAGTCAAATTTTTAATAAAATTAGAAAATTTTGGAGTTGAAATGTTGAAGAAAAGCCAAAATTATCAGAAAAATCGAAATTTAAAAAAAGGGAAATTTTGAAAAGTTAAGTTTTAGATAATTAATTTTTTTAATCGCATATTTTCAACAATTAAAATGTTGAAAAAATTCGGCAATATTTTTTTGTATAATTAATTTTTTTAATCGCAATTTTCAAAAATTAAAGTTAAAAAAAAATGGTTGATATTAGAAAATAATAAAATACGAAAGTATAGCAAAAAATTAAAGAAAAAAAAATCAATAGAATCGACGTTTTAAAAATTTTGGAGTTAAAAAGAGTAGTCAAAATTTTAATTTTGTAAGAAAAAAGTATAATTTAAAAAAAAATTGAATTTTGAGAAAAAGGTGAAATGTTGAAAAAATCGAAAATAATAAAGAAAATCCAGATTTCAAAATCTACATTTTTTAAAAAGTAAAGATTTTTAAGAAATAAGAATTTTGCAAAAAAAGTGGAAATTGTCAGAAAAGTCGATATTCTTAACAAAAAATGCCATATTTTCGAAAAAATTGTAGTCGAAAAATTGAAATTTTTGAAGAGTAGACATTTTTGAAAACAATTGAAGTATAAAAAAGGACCGAATTTTCAAAATTTGTAAAAAGTTTGAAAAAGTCAAATTTTTGAAAAAAGCGTTGAAATTTGTAAAGAGCCCAATTTTGACAAGAAATCAAATTTTTGAACAGAATCCAAATTTTTAAATAAAATCGGAATTTTGGAAAAACTGAATCTTTTAAAAAAGTCGACATTATAAAAAATTTTAATTTTTAAATTTTCGACGAAATCTGAAATTCTTGGAAAGTAAAGTTTTGAAAATGTCGAAATTTTGAAAAAGACAAAATTCTGAAAATTCAAATATTTGAAATTCAAATATTTGAAAGTCAAACATTTAAGAAAACCAAAATTTTAAAAAAGTCTTAATTTTGGTAAACAATTGAAATTTTGAAATGAAGTCAAAATTTTGTGAAAATCTCATATCTACAAAAAGCCAAATAAAACCAAAAACTCAACGTTATCAAAAACTGTCAAACTTCGAAAGAAACCTAAAATTCTTGAAAATTAAGTTTTGAAAAATGTGGACAATTTCAAGATGAAATTTTTACAAATCAATATTTGAATAGTCGAACATTAAAAAAAAAAACCGACATTTTGAAAAATGCCGACATTTTGAAAAATGTCGAAGTTTTGATAAAAAAAAGTTGAAATTTTGAAATGAGGTCGAAACTTTACGAAAATTCATATCTTCACAAAAAGCAAAAAAGCCAAAAAAATAATCGTTATCAACAATTTGTATTGTCAAGTTTTCAAAGAAATTTGAAATTCTCGAAAAGTATGTTTTGAAATATGTCGAAATTTTCAAAAAAGCGAAATTTGCTTTAACAATGTCAAGTTTTTTCACGACACTTTGACAATTTAAAATTCATTTTAATTTGTAGTTTTGACGCATTTTACTATTTCTTTAGAAAATAAGTTAATACGGTATCTTCGAATTTTTACCTCAAATCTCATTTTGTATAAAAATTTTCAGTTTTGTTCAAATATTTCGATTTTTTTAGGAAATTTTGATTTTTTCCGCAGTTTCCATTTTTTCTAAATATTTTATAAGAAGAATTTTTTTCGAAATTTCCATCTTTCCTGAAAGTGTTGTTCTTAAAATTTCTTTTAAAAATTCCAACTTCACCAAATTTTTCTTTATTCTTCATGGTAGACCCTTATTGACCGGAAATATTATGTTTTTTTCAATTTATTTAACATTTCCTCGGCCCAGTTTGGAAATATTTAAATTTTTCTGGTTTGTTGACAATTTTCTGAACAGTTTTTGAAATGCGACTACGTGATATTTAAATTTATTGAAAACGTCACTTCATGACAGTTTAAAAATTAAGAGGTTAGTTTATTTTACATAGAATAGGAATAATGAAAAATAGGAGACCAAAAAATTAGATGTGGAAAAAATAAAAATTTTTTGTTTTTTTGATAAATTAGGAAAATATAAAAAAATACATAAAAAGGTTGTAGCACTGGACATCGATGTTTCGCTCTCATTTGAGCTCGTCAGCAGTGCATAACATGGAAAAGGAACAATGAGGAAGAAATACTTAAAAATAAAAAAAAAATTTTTAAAATATAAAAAAGAAAAATAAAGAAATTTTAACATGAATAGACGTTTCATCATCAATTTACTGTGTTAAAAATTTACTGTGTTAAAAATTTAAATATTTGAAGCCCGATCCACAAGAAACAAATATTTGTGAACTGTCATGAAGTGACGTTTTCAATAAATTTAAAAATCACGTAGTCACATTTCAAAAACTGTTTAGAAAATTGTCAACAAACCAGAAAAAATTAAATATTTCCAAACTGGGCGGAAGAAATGTTCAATAAATTGAAAAAAACAAAATTTTTCTTTGTTCCTCTAATTTGCTTTAAAAATGTCAAGTTTTTTTTACGACACTTTGACAATTTAAAGTTCATTTTATTTTGTAGTTTTGACAAAAAACTGTTGGAAAAAACCCTGAAAGCTCTTTAAAAATTTCAACATTTTGGGAAAAACAAAAAATTTCGACCTTTTTATAAAGATATTTCAAATTTTGTTTTCAAATTTCGATTTTTTTCTCTAAGAAATTTTGCTTTTTTTTTTCCTATGAAATTTGTTTTTCTCTAAGCACTTTATACAAACATTTTTTTTTTGAAATTTTGATATTTCCTGGAGATTTTGTCTTTAAAATATTTTTTCTTGTAGAAATTTTGATTTTTCTCTAATTTGTTTTGGAAATTTAAAAGTTTTCTAACGAAATTGTAATATTTTAAAGTTCATTTTATTTTGTAATTTTGATAAGAAACTGAAAATTTTTAGGTATAAATTTAGGGAAAATAAACTTCAAATCTTCATAAAAATAAAAAACTTTGGGAAAAATATTGAAATTTGAAGAAAAAATAAACCTTGTGAATTTCAACCTTTTTTACAATTTCGTATTTCTCTAAAAAATTACTACTACTGCAGGACCAAAGGAAATTCTGAATCAGAATTTCAAATTTTTCTAGAAATGTTAAATTTATCCTTGAAATCCTCAAGTTCGAATTTAAAATTCAAATTTCGATAAAAAAAAGATCGAAGCTTAAAAATTAAATTCAAAATTTCAAGCGAAAGCAGATCATATTTCTAGCAAAAGTTCAAATTTCTTATTGGTAAACAACATTTTTCAAAAAAAAATAAAATTTTCGGAATTAAAGAAAAAACATTTTTTTTTTTGAAATAAATTAATTCCAAAAATATTCTCATAATTTCGTACCTCTTAAGAAGAAATTGAAATTTTTGAGAAAAAGAGTCAACATTTCTAGAAGAGTCTTAAAATTTCGAAATTAGAATTAATCGAAATGTTAAAAAAAATTCATTAACAATTTACTGTTCCAATTTAATTTTTTTCTAGTAATTTTGAAGTTCCAGAGAAATTTCAAAAATCAAATATTCCAGTTTGATGCCAATTTTTTGTGATCAATTTTTTTTTTTTGGAAATTTGTTTCAGAGCTTTGCTCAATTTTAAAAATAGAAATTTTTGTTACTACTACTGTAGGACCAAAGAAAATTCTAAATCTGAATTTCCAATTTTTGTACAAATGTTAAATTTATTATTGAAATTCTCAAGTTCGAATTTAAAATTCAAATTTCGATAAAAAAAGATCGACATTTAAAAATTAACCTGAAAATTCCAAGCGAAAGCAGATCATATTTCTAGAAAAAGTTGAAATTTCTTATTAGTAAACATCATTTTTTCAAAAAAATTACCATTTTCGGAATAAAAGAAAAATCAATTTTTGGAAATAAATTGATTGTCAAAAATATTCTTATAATTTCGACTTTTAAAGTGGGAATTATAATTTTTGAGAAAAAGAGTCAACATTTCTAGAAGAGTCAAAATTTCGAAATTAAAATTAATCAAAATATTAAAAAAAATTCATTAACAATTTACTGTTCTAATTTAATTTTTTTCTAGTAATTTTGAAGTTCCAGAGAAATTTCAAAAATCAAATATTCCAGCTTGAAGCAAATTTTTTATGAGTAAAATTCAAATTTTGGCGATTTATTTGTACATAAATGCAAGTTGTTTTTGGAAATTTGTTTCGAAACATTGCCCAATTTTAAAAAAGAAATTTTTTGTCATTAATTTTTTTTAATTCGAGTGTTATTTCGAAATTTTTCCCAAAAAATGTAAATTTAAAAGAAAAACATAGCCACTTTTAAAAAATAAAGCTAAAATTATCAGAAAAGTCGAACTTTTTGAAAAAAAATCCAATTTTTAAAATGGTCGACATTTTCAATAATTTTGGGAATGTGAATAGAAGACGAATTTTTGAAAAAAATATCGACATTTAAAATAAATTGCAGTTTTTAATTAAATTTTCAAAAAAACCCGAATTTTTTGAATATTGGAGAAGACTCAAAATTATCGAAAAATTCGTAATTATCAAAAAAGGTTTAATTGGAGATGTTTAATAAAATTTATAAATAACATTTTTAAAAAGTTCAAACTTTTCAAAAAAAAGTCTAGTTTTCAAAAAGAGTCGAAATGTTAAAAAAAGTCGAAGTTTTGAAATGGAGCCAAATTTTTACGAAATATTAGTCGAAAATTTCCATAAATGGTTTTAAGAAATGTCTGATATAAAAAAAAATCACAATTTTCAAATGAAGGATCGAGTTTGTAAAAAATGTCAAAATTTTAAAAATAATTGAAACTAAAAAAATAGTAAGAATTTTTAAGTTTACCAAAAATTTTAAATTTTGAAAAGTAAAATTTTGAAAAAAAGTCGAAATTTTCGATAGTTCAAATTTAAAAAGAATCTTTTCTTTTAAGTCGAAGATTTAATTGGAAATGTTTTAAAAAAAGGTATAAATAAAATTTTTAAAAAAGTTCAAACTTTTCAAAAAAAGTCAAGTTTTCAAAGAGTCGAAATTTTGAAAAAGAAAGTCGAAGTTTTCAAACGGAGTCGAAATTTTACGAAATATTAGTCGAAAATTTCCATAAAAGGTTTTAAGAAATGTCCGACTTAAAAAAAATTCACAAGTTTCAAATAAAGGATCGAAAGTTTGCAAAAAATGTCAAAATTTTAAAAATAGTTGAAATTAAAAAAAGTAGTAAACATTTTTAAGTTTTCCAAAATTCTGATAAGGTAAAATTTTGAAAGAGTCGAAATTCTCAATATCAAGTTTAAAAAGAATCTTCTTTTAAATCGAAGATTTAATTGGAAATGTTTAAAATAATGTATAAATAAATTTTCTTAAAAAAGTTCAAACTTTTCAAAAAAAAGTCAAGTTTGCAGAGTCGAAGTTTGAAATGGAGTCGAAATTTTACGAAATATTAGTCAAAAATTTCAATAAAAGGTTTTAAGAAATGTCTGACTTCAAAAAAATCACAATTTTGAAATAAAGGATGGACAGTTTGCAAAAAATATCAAAAATTTGAAAATAGTTGAAATTAAAAAAAAATAGTAAACATTTTTAAGTTTTCCAAAAATTTTAAATTTTGGACAATGACCTATATTTTGAAAAATTCGAACATTTGAAAAAGGCCGGAATTTTCCACAAAATGGGAATTAAAATAAAAAGTCGAAAACTTCAAAAAAGGGCAAATTTAAGAAAAGGTTAAAATTTTCAATAAAGAATGTCGAAATTTGTTGACAAGGCAGAAATTTTTAAAATCGTTCAAATTTTCAAAAGAAGTCAAAATTTTGCAAAAGAAGAAATTTTCAAAAAGAAAAGTTAGACATTTTATAGTCGAAAAATATCAAAATTGGGATAAGATTTGAGAATTTTTATCGAATTTATGAAATAATTCGAAATTTTAAAAAAGTTTAAATTTTGAATATTTGGGAAATTTGCGCTCAACTTTTCAATAAAAACCAACATGTCGAAACCGGAATATTGAAAACAAGTGAAAATTATCAGATAAATCGAGGTTTTTAAAAGTCGAAATATTGAGAAGTTAAAATTTTGGAAGAAGTTTAAAGTTTTGGTAGTTAAAATTTTGAATCAAAGTGAAACATTATTTTAAAAAGCTGAAATTTTAGGTCAAATAATTAAAATTTAAAAAAAAAATGCCAAACATTCCATAAAATTTCAAAATTTTCAAAAAAAAAAACGAAATTTTGAAAGAATTTTGAAAACCAAGAAGTAGCGAAATTTTCAACAACAAATAAATCAAAAAATAATCGAAACTTTGCAAAAAAGTCGCAATTTTGAAAAATAGTTGACATTAAATAAAAACCAGTTGAAATTATTGAGAATCAAAATTTTCAATAAAAAAATTATAATAAAATTAATTAAAATAAAATGTTTTAAAAACGTCAATTCTGGAAAGTCAAAATTTTCAAAAAAGTGTCAATCTTGAAAAAGAGATTACAAAAATGGAAATTTTGGGAAAAGGTTGAAATTTGGAAACATTCTAATTTTTCAAAAAAGACAAAATTTTTAAAAAGATTGAAATTTTGAAGTGAATATTTCAAGAAAGTACAAATTTCTACAAAAGCTGTCATTTCTAAAAAAAATGACATTTCTAAAAATATAGTCAAAATTTTGGGAAAAAGTTCTAAATTGTAGAAAAAACCAAATTTCTAAAAAAGTCGAAATTTTCAACATAATCTTAGAATATAAAACCTCAACATAATAATTAAATATTTAAAAAAGTCATAATTCTAAAAAGAAAAGTCGACATTACGAGAAAAATTTAAAATGTTAAAAAAGAGAATGTTTTGAAAAGTTAATAAGTTGAAATGTCCAAATTGTCAAAAAAGTTCAAATTTTCAATAATAAATCTAAATTTAAAAAATCGAATTTTAAAAATAAATTTAAATTTTAAACAAAAACTTTTCCAAAAAAATTTAAAAATAATGAAGATGGTCGAAATTTAGAGAAAAAATTTGAAATTTTGAGAAAAAAACTGAAATTTTGAGAAAAAGTCCAAATTTCGACAAAAGTCTAATTTTTCGAAAAAAAGCCCACTTTTCAAAAAAGTTGGAAATTTGAAATCAAAATGTTCAAAAAAATTTAAAATTTCAGAAAAAGTTGAATTTTCGAAAAACTTGGACATTTTCAAAAGGCGGTCAAAATGTCACGACAAAAAACTAGACTTTAGAAAAATCAAATTTTTAAAAGTCAAAATTTCTAGTAAAAGTCATGGAGAAATTGCCAAAATTTTGAGACAGTCGACATTTTTAAGTCATAATTTAAAAAAAAATGAAATTTTTAATAAAAAAATCGACGTTACCTACAAAGGGTACTATGTTAAATGTCAACTATTTTTCAAAATTTCAACTTTTTTGCAAAGTTTCGATTATTTTTTGATTTTTTTTGTTGAAAATTTCGCCACTTCTTGGTTTTCAAAATTTCGATTTTTTTGAAAATTTTGAAATTTTATGGGGTAGTTGACATTTTTTAAAAATTTTCAAAAAAAATCGAAATTTTGAAAGAATTTTGAAAACCAAGAGGTAGCGAAATTTTCAACAAAAAAAATCAAAAAAATAATCGAAACTGCAAAAAAAATCGAAATTTTGAAAAATAGTTGAGATTTAAATAAAAACCAGTCAAAATTATTAAGAATCGAAATTTTCAATAAAAAAATTATAATTTTCCAAAAAAAATTATATATAAAGGTGAAATTTAGAAAAAAGTCAAAAATTTTAAAAGTCTTATAGTCCAGTTTTGAAAAAATTACATTTTCAGAAAAAGTAAGAATTTTCAAATGGTAAAAATTAAAAAAAATTTAATTTAAAAAAAAACAAAAAAAACAGAACACCCAAAAAGTCGAAATATTTACGCAAATACGGAAATTTTTGAAAGAGTATTGACAGTTTTTCAGAGAAGTTAATACTTAAAAATAAAATAAGGTTGAGAATTCAAGAAAAAATCTAAAATTTGCAATACAGTCGAAATTTGGAAAAAAAAAAATCCAACGTTTCAAAAAATTGCGACATTATCAAAAAACTTCATTGCCAAATTTTCAAAGAAATCTAAAATTTTCGAAAAGTGACGTTGTTAAAAATGTCGACATTTTCAGTTAAAATCTTAAAAAGTTTAAAACGTTAGACATTGCCACAGCACCCCCATTAGTTTTGGCTACGAGCCGCCACTGCTAGAAAGTCGAAATAAAAATCGCAATAAAATATTGGAGACTTTCAAAATATTTCGTAAAGCAGGTTTTCTGGGGTTTAAATTTAACATTTTAAAAAATGGGATATTTTAAGATGAATTTTGGCGTGTTGGCGTGCTGGCAACTTGACATTAGCATGTTGGTGATGCGAAACCATAAGATTACTCAATCACTCAGCGAGGTTCACAGCAAAAAAATGAATATTGTATTTTGTTGGGGCTAAAAATAAAGCTTACAAATTTTAAGTTTTCACTAATTTCACTGCGTTTTATTTATTTTTTACGTTTTCGTTTGTACCTAAAAATGACATCGCCAAATGTATGTAAATATTTCTTACATGAGAAATGATATTTAGTTCAAGGTCACTTGAGGGTATCGTTTTACGGAAAGAAGCTCTGGAACGTAATATGGAATATGGAACAGTACAGTTACTATACTTACTCGACCATGAATCTGTTCCATTACCTTTCCGCATGATAAACTCTGCGGTTATTACGAACTTGATAATTGCGTTAGCGTAAGCATTCATTACGTACCATTGCATGCCACCGATATACCGATAATGCAGATTTTTCCCACATAATATGCACAGTACATGTGCAATTAGAGGATTTGATCCCTGGATCCTGACTTTCGGGATCCTGGGATCCCGACCGCTTTTCAGTCTCGAAATTGTCGGGATTAAATTTTTCTGATCCAGGGATTTTCGGTCATTTAAAAAAAATGTAAAATAGACTGCACATAGTGAAACGTTCAGAGCATATGTGAGCATGTAATATTTGGGAAAAATTTCGTTTGGTAACGAATTCCATATCTTGGAAGTTCTGTAGAAAAAAAAAATTTCGTAAACAGAAGTCCTTACTGTGTCAAGCTGGATCGCACAGGAATTTGCTGTCTCCGACTGTCTTGTATACTTTAAAAATATTACCCTTGGAGGGATCAATCCTATTAGTTATCACAAATTACAGTGGTGTAGCTAGGGACCAAATAAATGCAAGGAACTTTTCTTCCTATCAAAAATCGCTCAACACGCCTAAAGAAGTTTGACGTTAAAGTAGCGCTTAACCTAAGAATTTGGAGATTAATATTGTAGCAAAATATAGTTATAAAATTTGTATTAGTGATTGTGTAAGAAATTCTCTAGAAACATTTGATAATGGGAAGCGGCCGCTAGAATGAATCATACGGCAGATAAGCGCTCCAGACGTTTTTGCAAGCGATAATCTTATTTGTACGGAGACCCGTCTAGAAAAACGGAAGGGTATAAATACGCAGTCGTTTTTTTCCCAGGAGTCAGTTGGTCAGTTAGTTAGTCAGATAGTTAAGTGAATTATATTTGTAGTGTTCCGAAATAAGTTTGAAATAAAGCGGTTACAATGCACGAAGTTTTAATTTTCGAACCGATAACAGACAACAATATCTAAATTTTGAAGATACACATTAGTATCGTTTTTGCTATTTCATTTTGAATTTAACCAGTTCTATTTTTAGAATTGGTTGCTAAATTTAATTCGCACCTTTACATTTATTTGTTCGGTAATATTCAATGTAGCATTGACGTAATACTTTCTTAAAAAATAATTAGTATGTCTCGGGTAATTCACGTTTCTTTTTCAAAAAAACTCCTTTAATTTTAACCTTGAGAGTTATTATTTCAGTTACCCTTTTCGAAGTTTAATTTCATTAATATGTTTCGAATTCTCCTTTTTAATTTCGACTCTTTTTCTGAAATTTTTTAGTTTACTCGGAATTATATCATTCTAAAATTTAAATTTTAAAATCGAAACATTTCGGTTAAAACTCGAATTTGTTTTCTGATTTCTAGTTTGTCTTAAAAATTCCCTTTTTTTTGTTTGTCTTTGGAAAGTTCCACTTTTTTTTCGAAATCTGGTAATATTGACCATTTTTTCTTAAAGTTTCAATGTTCTGATTTTTTTTTTCAAAATCTCCAACCACTCGCTTCTCAGAAGCTTAAAAATTTGACTATTGCGTGCAATTATGACTTTCTTCTCGAACTATTTAAATTTTGAATATATCGATCTTCAAAGCGCGAAATTTTTATCCTTTGTCGAAATTTGTCACGTTGAACTATTTTCGGAATACGCAAATTTGGACTATTTTCTTCTTAAAGGTTCCAAATTCTGGGTTTTTATGTTTTTTTCTCGACTTTCCAAAATCTCGACTTTTTATCGAAATATAACAAACACATTCTCGAAATACAACCTTTTAAAACTTGCCTATTTCTCGCAATTTTCATTTTATTCTCAATTTTTTTTTATTTACTAAAGTTTCGAAATTCGACTTTTTTTCTAAATATTGAAATTTTCATTTATTTCTCTACACTATTTTCAAAATTTCTACTTTTATCTTGAAAGTTCGAACTCGTTTCTACAAATCTCGAAATTTTTAATTTCTTCTCGGAAACTCAAAATTTTGACATGCGTTCCGAATATTGAAATCTTCAATAAACTTACGATGGTAAGAATGTGAAATTTTGGGAAAAGCAGCGAAACTGTTCAAAAACTGGAAATTTTAAAAGAGGTAGGAATTTTTTTAAGAACTGGAATTTTTGGAAAAAATGTCAAAATTATTAAACATTCGAAATTTTCAAAAAAAATTAAATTGTAAAAAGTCGAAATTTTAAAAAAGTATGAAATATTTTAGAGAGTTTGGATTTTGAAAAATAGTCAAAAATTTTGAAGAGAAATTTAAAAAAATTGTGATTTTAAAAAATCCACAATTTTCAAAAAAACGTCGGAATGTTGAAGTACTGCTAATTTCAAAAAAATAGACTTTTTCGAAAAAGTTAAAATTTTGTAAAAGTGAAGGTTTAAAAAATCGAAAATTTGAAGAAACGGCAACATATTAAAAAAATCCGATTTTTTCAAAAATATGGGCATTCTGAATAAATGCTAAAGATCGAAATTTTTTTAAAAAAGTAGAAATTTCGAAAATGTTGAAATTTTGAAAAGTAATTAAAATTGAAAAAAATGTGGAGAATTATAAAGAATTAAAAAAAATACACTTTTTAGAAAATATATTTGTAAATTTTAAAAGGGGATGAAATTAAAAATAATTAAAACAACGGAACAAGTCAAAAATTTCATAAATATCGAAATTTAGAAAAAAACCAAAATTCGGAGGTGAAATTAAAAAAAAAGGTTGAAAAACTGTCGAAATTATCAAAAATTCGAAATTTTCAAAAAAATTTAAATTGGAGAAAGTCCGAAATATTTTAGAGAGTTTGCATTTTGAATAATAGTCGAAAATTTTGAAGAAAGAGAAATTTCAAAAAAAGGGATTTAAAACGTCGGAATGTTGAAGTACTGCTAATTTCAAAATAATAGACTTTTTCGAAAAAGTTAAAATTTTGTAAAGGTGAAAGTTTAAAACATCGAAAATTTGAAGAAACGGCAACATTTTTAAAAGAATCAGATTTTTTAAAAAATATAAGCATTTTGAATAAATGCCGAAAAATCAAAATTTGTAAAAAAAAGTAGAAATTTCGAAGAAAGTTAAAATTTTGAAAAGTAGTTAAAATTGAAAAAATGTGGAGAATTATAAAGAATTAAACAATTACACTTTTTAGAAAATAGTGCAAAATTTTAACAGGGGATGAAATTAAAAAATATTAAAAGAACGGAAAAAGTCAAAAATCTCATAAATATCGAAATTTAGAAAGAAATCAAAATTCGGAGGTGGAATTAAAAAAAAAGGTTCAAAACCTGGAAATTTTCAAAAAAGTATGAATATTTTTAAGAAACTAAATTTTGAGAAAAATGTCGAAATTATCAAAAATTTGAAATTTTCAAAAAAATCTAAATTGTAAGAAGTCGAAATTTTAAAAAAGTTCGAAATTTGAAAAGTAGTCGAAAATTTTTAAAAAAGAGAAATAAAAAAATGCGATTTTAGTGTTCCAAATTTTCAATAAAATTTCGGAATATTGAAGTACCCGTAATTTAAAAATATTGACATTTTCGAAAAAGTTAAAATTTTGTAAAAGTCATTCTCTTTTCTTTCCAAATTATTTCAACAATTTTCTCAAAATTCGAATTCATCAGAAAATTTGATTTTTTTTAAATCGTCATTCTCAAAATTTAAAATTTTTTTTTTCCTTGAAATTTTTCCTAAAATTTGACTTATTTCTGCTTCTCTGAAAAACTTCGGCTCTTTTAAAGTTCGACAATTTTTTTTAAGCTTCTAGTTTGTTACAACCTTTTGGTTTTGAAATTTTACAATTTTTCAAAAAATTCAAATTTCTCTAAAAATTTCAGGTTTTTAATTTGTTCCGCGTTTCAATCTATTGTCGAAACTCGACGCTTTTTTTTCTAAAATTTTACCTTTTTTTGAGAACTTTTAGATAAATTCATGTTTTCGAAATCTCTTCATTTTCTTGATTTTTTCGAAATCCCCTTTTCTCAACTCTTTGAAAGTCTTTTTCTTTTTCTCAAATTTTTCGAAATCTCTTCCTTTTTCTCAAAGTTCGGCTTTTTTTGGAAATTTCAGTTTTTATTTCGAACTTTGATATTTGCTGTTTCTGTAAATTTAAATTTTTTCTCACAAAAGTAATTCAACGTTTTTTTCAGGAAATTTCATGACTACCAATAAAAAAGTAAAAATCATGAGAAAAATATTTTTTAGAAATTTCGACTCCCCAAATTGGTATTTTTCTAGAAATTTTAAATTTCATATGTTTTTTTCAAAATGTTAATTTGTATTAACATTTTGAAAAACTTCGACTTTTTTAAAGTTCGACAATTTTATTTTAAACTTCCAGTTCATTTTTACAACTTTTCTTTTTGAAATTTTACAATTTTTCAAAAAATTTAAATTTTTTAATTTGTTCTGCGTTTCAATCTATTGTTGAAACTCGACGCTTTTTTTTCTAAAATTTTACCTTTTTTTGAGAACTTTTGATAAATTCATGTTTTCGAAATCTCTTCATTTTCTTGATTTTTTCGAAATCCCCTTTTCTCAACTCTTTCGAAGTCTTTTTCTTTTTCTCAAGTTTTTCGAAATCTCTTCCTTTTTTTCAAAGTTCGGCTTTTTTTGAAAATTTCAGTTTTTATTTCGAGCTTTAAAATTTGCTGGTTCTGCAAATTTAGTTTTTTTCTCACAAAAGTAATTCAATGTTTTTTCAGGAAATGTCAAGGCTATTTATAAATAAAAAAAGTAAAAATCATGAGAAAAATATTTTTTAGAAATTTCGATCCCCAAATTGGTGTTTTTTTAGAAATTTCAAATGTCATGTGTTTTTTTTTAAATGTTAATTTGTATTAACATTTTGAAAAACTTCGAGCTTCCAGTTCATTTTTACAACTTTTATTTTTGAAATTTCACAATTTTTCAAAAAATTTCAAGTTTTTAATTTGTTCTGCTTTTCAATAGATTGTCGAAACTCGACGCTTTTTTTTTCTAAAATTTTACCTTTTTTGAGAACTTTTGATAAATTCATGTTTTCGAAATCTCTTCATTTTCTTGATTTTTTCGAAATCCGCTTTTCTTAACTCTTTCGAAGTCTTTTTCTTTTTCTCAAGTTTTTCGAAATCTCTTCCTTTTTCTCAAAGTTCGGCTTTTTTTTTTAAATTTCAGCTTTTATTTCGAACTTTGATATTTGCTGTTTCTGTAAATTTAAATTTTTTCTCACAAAAGTAATTCAACGTTTTTTTCAGGAAATTTCATGACTACCAATAAAAAAGTAAAAATCATGAGAAAAATATTTTTTAGAAATTTCGACTCCCCAAATTGGTGTTTTTCTAGAAATGTCAAGTTTCATGTGTTTTTTTTTTTTCAAAATGCTAAGTTGTTCTTCATGGTGAACTCTTATTGACCGGAAATATTATGTTTATTAATTTTATTTAACCTCTTATTTTGTCAACTGTCATAAGGTGATGTTTTAAATAAATTCAAATATCACGTAGTCACATTTCAAAAACTGTTTAGAATATTGTCAACAAACAATAAAAATTTAAATATTTCCAAACTGGGCCGAAGAAATGTTAAATAAAATTAATAAACAAAATGTTAATTTGTATTAACATTTTGAAAAACTTCGACTTTTGGAAAGTTCGACAATTTTTTTAAGCTTCCAGTTCATTTTTACAACTTTTCTTTTTGAAATTTTACAATTTTTCAAAAAATTAAAATTTTTTAATTTGTTCTGCGTTTCAATCTATTGTCCAAATTCGACGCTTTTTTTTCTAAAATTTTGCCTTTTTTTGAGAACTTGATAAATTCATTTTATCAAAATCTCTTCATTTTCTCGATATTTTCGAAATCCCATTTTCTCAACTCTTTCGAAGTCTTTTTCTTTTTCTCAAGTTTTTGGAAATCTCTTCCTTTTTCTCAAAGTTCGGCTTTTTTTTTTGGAAATTTCAGCTTTTATTTCGAACTTTGTTATTTGCTGTTTCTGAAAATTTAGATTTTTTCCTCACAAAAGTAATTCAACGTTTTTTCACGAAATGTCAATCAAGGATGTAAAAAATTTACAAATAAAAAAGTAAAAATCATGAGAAAAATATTTTTTAGAATCTTCGACTCCCCAAATTGGTATTTTTTTGGAAATTTCAAATTTCATGTGTTTTTTTTCAACATGTTAATACAAATCAATCAAAAATTTCGGAAAAAATCTTGACATAAGTTTTTTGTCAACATTTAAGCAAAATATAAAATTCCTAGAAATTTTGGAGATTTCTACTTCTGTAGGTCACATAGGTTTAATAAGTAATCAGTTTTCTTCAAAATGTTCATATAAATCAGTCAAAAATTTTGGAAAAAATACTTTCTTGACATCATAACCGTTTTTGTCAAAATTTAAGCAAAACGTAAAAATTCCTTAGAAGAGTATTTTTGGAAATTTCGACCTCTGTAGGTCTCATGTTTAATGAGTACTCATTTTCCGCGTGTCTGCCCTCTTTAACTTTTATATAATTATTTTTTTAGAGAAATTTAAAGGGCCGCAACTGTCTTTTTAAAAGAGCCGCATGCGGCTCGCGAGCCGCTGTTTGCTGACCCCTGGTATAAGAAGTTTTATAAGTACGGATTATCCGTAGGTTTTAAGATCTTAATGTCAACTGTTGTTAGATCACACTTTATCATTGTACGTGTATGTTTGGTTGCCTACAATTGTGATTAGGTTACTGTGTGAATCTTGATACGGATATTTCTCCAAGCGATTCATGCAGGTTAGCTCATTCATTGTTTTACAAGCTTACAGTTTAGTTACGCATTTTGGTTTTGGTTGTGAGTAATAGAAGATTCTATTTTTTACAACTTTATTAATTTTGTAGCACACTGAGCGTAGTAGGGCGAATCTAGTCATTTGTCAATGGGTTTTATAAAAAGAGTAATGGTATCGAATTTTCTCAAGTTTAGAGAACCACTTTGGGGAAACATTTTTTTGGGGGATGAATTTTGCTTACAAAACAACTTGAAATGGGTTTCTTATGACGTTATACATAATACTAGCTGTTCCTGCGACTTGGTCAGTGAAGTTTCAAACAATTTTACATTCAAATGAAATTAGAAATTACTTTTCAATACAAATTCTAAGGTGGAAACGTAATATTACTGAAATCGATAATACAGATGCCTACTTTTATGGGAATTGTTCGAGGACCTAAGAAGAGAGGCCGCTGTTAAAATAAAGATTACAATCTTACCTTTCTCTACGATTGTTTACGTTGTATAAAAATATAAATATGAACGTTATTTAAGCTTTATGGATACAATACTTGGTATAAAAAATGGCCTACTAACTACTTAACTTCGTAAGGAATGTTTACCAATTTTCGTTAAAATCACCCCAGTAATTCAGGCCGTGAAAAGGGTGAGAAACGCACTTGGGTTTAAAATGAATCTTGGCACTATTGCTAACTTTCTATTATTAAAGATACCATTTCGGTTAAATAAACAAAAATGTGTATTTTTAAAAGCAATCTCTGGTAACAAAATTTTCAAAAAATTCGTTGTTTTTGGAACAAAATGAAAGAGTGTTTATCTCTTCGTTCGCAACCTTTTCACGTCTAAATTACTGAAGCGATTTCGATGAAAATTGGTGTAGAGGTTCCTCGGAACCCGGGATAGAAAATGGGATACATTTTATCTCGAATTTTTAATTTAAACCTAAATTGCAATTTTTATGAAATTTCCAAAATCATTAAAAGATCGGTTTGTCACCACGGATAACATTTCAATCGACAACCCTTGTTACAGGAACAACTAGGCTCCCAACCGCTACCGACGATTACCTCCGATGATCTCGACCAGTCGATGCCCAGGCCCCGATCGGGCACATGGGGCTCAAAATCCGACACCAAAAAGAAAGAAAAGGGCACCAAAGACAAGTCGTCCAAAGATGGCAAAGAGGGGAAAAACAAGGACAGAAAAAAGGACAAAGGTAGCAGGAGCGGCTCGGCTTCCAGATCGAATTCCGCCGAGAGGAGAAAGAGCGGCGACGACGTCCAAAGCCCCAAAAAGCCCGGCATGTTGGACGCCTTCAGGGCTAGGAGCAACTCGGACGCTAGCAAAAAGAGAGGGAGCATCTTTATGGCTTCGATGAAGAGCGCCATGTTGGTAAGTGTGTTGTAAATATCAAGTGTGTAGAAAAAGTTTTCTAATTTAGTGTGCTGCTGCTGTTATTCTTTAACATGTTCACCAGTGGCGAGCATACAATGAAGGCAAAAAGGCATTACCTGCCCTAGCAAAATCAGAAAAAAAATATGATTACTCCTAAATAAGATTAATTTTTCTGGGGACACAGTATTTCACTTTATTAATACTTTGTTTCCCTTTTCAATCATTAAAAAAGGGTACAAACTTTTAAAATTAATTCAAGGTTATTGCAAAGTTAACACGAATACAGTAATATTCCAGTGAACAGTCACACTCCATCACAATATTCCCCTGTAGGTGGCCCATAAGCCAAAGGCATAGGCAGATAACAACAATATCATAGCGCTTATATGGAGATGTAAAGGCAGCACCTTTTATTTGCTTATGTGTATATTGCAGCGACATCTTTGTTACAGTGGACATACATTACATTAGAACTTTCCATTTCGGTAAATCCCCTAGATATTAACTTCTGCAATTTGTTAGTCTTGTTGTCAACCTCTACGTTTCGTGTGTGTTTTATTCAAGACATTTAATATATACATAGCGTTAAGTTGTTCTGGTACTGTTACTTGTTAGTTAATTCAGGGCTTCGAACCGGAACCGAACCGAAAACCGGAAACCGAAATAAACCGTTATTGTCGTCGGAATGAAAACCGGAACGGAACCGGAAAAAATGTCGGTTTATTCCGGTTTGTTGAATTTATACAGGGTGATTCAGTCATAATGTCATTAATTTTAACAGAAGGTAGAGAAAAATGAGTATGATACGAATCCGCTATTAAAAATATATGTTTATAATACATTTTCGCCGAAAAAAAAATCATTTCAAATCATAATTAAAACCCCTTTTCAGGCTGCCACTGGCGGCAAAGCATTAAAGAAGGATTTGTGGAAATTAGCAATAATCAAAATGAACTGAATGAGGTGTCAACATTTGAAGCATTTTTGATCTTTCTAAATTTAAACCTGTTTCCTCTCATTCATTTTTCATGTTACATTTTACTTTATGAAATAATGTAACCATGCAAAAAGCTGCTTTAAAATAAAATAGTAAACAGATGCAGTTCTTTTTCATGTCTTTTTCTATTTATTTATTTTCATTTTAATGCTAAGAAAGAGCTTGAAATTAAAAAAAAAACATGAAATTTATCTGTAAAGTGTACATTATGAGAATTTTAAAAAGCGAGAAATTTGAAAAAAAAGGTTCAAATTTTGGAAAAAACTAAAAATTTTGAAAAGGTCAAATTTTTGAAAAACATCGAAATTTTCATAGGAAATGCAAAATTTTCAAAAATTTTATGAGATTGCGAAATTTTAAAAAATTGAAGATTTGAAATAATTTAAATTCTTATCAAAAATTGGAAATTTTAAAAAGTTGAAATTTTGCAAAATAGTCTGAAATTAAAAAAACAAACATTTCAAGAAATATCTAGATTTGAAAAATGATGGAAATTTTCAAAAAAAGGCGAACGTTCTAAAGTAGCGGTAATTAAAAAAAATTAAAATCAAAACTTTTAAAAAAGTCAAAATGTCAAAAAATATTCAAACATGTATAAAAAATTGTAATTCAAAAAGTTAATTTTTAAAACATCGAAATTTTCAAAAGAAAAATAGAAATCTCTGAAATCGTACTAATTTTCAAAATAAAAATTCAAATTTTGATGAAAACTTCAGAGATTTTCAAAAGAGTCGAAATTTTGAAGAACTAGTGAATTTTTTTTTAAAATAGGATTTTATTAAAAAAAGCCTAAACTTTGACCACAATAAAAATTTTGATAAAAAAAGTCGAAATTTTGAAATAAAATCGGAATCTTTAGCAACCTCCAAAAAACCCATTTTTCATAAAAATCCAAATTAAAAAAAAATAAATTTTGAAAAAAGATTTCAACATTTTAGAAATTAAAAAATTTAATGTTTGCAAAAAGGAGCAATTTAAAAAAAAAAGTTGAAATTTAAAACAATGTGGAAATTGTAAAGCATAGGCGAACTGTTTAAAAAATATCAAAATTTCCAGAAAATCTTGAAATTTTCAGCCTAAATTTAAATAAATTCAACTCTTAAAAAATTCAAAATTTCCAAAAATGTCGAAATTATTTTGTAAGATGATTTTAAAAAAAAGGATTATTGATAGATTGGAAATTTTGAGGAAATGTGGAAATTATCAGACAAGTCGAAATTTTTGAAAACATCTAATTTCTGGAAAGTGAAAATTTTCAGGGAAGGTCCAAATTTTAAAAAGCTCTCTAAATTTTGAAATATAATTTAGATCTGGAAAAACTAACAGCCTTTTACAAAAAACATATTTTCAAAAAGATTAAAAAATCAAAATTTTGAAAAAAGTGCATTTCGAAGAATATTCCAGACTTTCAAAAGAAGTATAAATGGGAGGTAATATTTGTTTGACATGTCAAATTCTTTGATTTTTTAAGAATTTTGCTTCTAAATATGAAAAAAATTTAAAGATCTAGAAAAGGTCAAAATGCAAAGTTTAAAAATTTGGGAAAGAATTTAAGTTATAGCTTTCCAAAAATTAATCCTATTCTCCCAAATTACTGTTATCTATTTGGGATTTTGGAAGGGCTTGAAACTCGCTTAGCCTCTTAGAGTAATTATACTAATTGTAACTATAGACTTTGCAGACCTGAAATTTGGAAAATTCATTTCACCAGTTTTATCGATTGTAAATTTGGCCGATTTAAAATTTACCCGCTTTTAAGTTTGGGACGCAATATAACATTAGTAGGAAGGCCCATGTCTCTACTGCTTTCGTAAATTAAAGGAAATAAATAGAAAACCTGAAACATATTTTATTTATTTATTTACATTAGCTGTGATACCTATAATTAATATTTTATTAATTAATTACAGTATACTCGGATTTTGTTGGGAGAATCTCAGTTAAAATATTGTTATTCCTCGCCTTGATGGTGTACCTGTATTGTCCCAATTTTCCAATGTATCATCTCGTGTCATCTCCACATACTTAGCACAATTTAGTGATCTAAAAAAATAGTAAATAATTTATAGCTCTAAGTACATTTTTGTAGCATGTTAGTGAAATTTTTGACAAATGTCGACATTTTAACAGATGGTCTTTTAAACCTTCTAAAAAGTTGAAACTTTGGAGAAGGCTGAAATTTGGGAACAAATGAAATTTTAAAAAAATTTGAAACCAAGGCAGAAAGTTCTAAAAATTCCAAATTTTCAGGAGGAGACTAAAATTTGAAAATTGACAAAATTTTCAAGAAAAGTTTGAATTTTAAGACAAAAATTTAAAGGCCCAATTTTTAAAAATGTCTGAAATGTCATAGACAGTTAAAATTTCCAAAAAAGAATATAACGATTTTCAAAAATAGGTCAAAATTTTGAAAAAATTGTTATCATGTTGGAAATGTTGACATTTTCAAAAAATTCAAGGGTTCGGAATTGTTTAAAAACCATTCAAATTCCTTTTAAAAGGGCGAATTAAAAAAAAAAATTGAGATATTTTTGGTCAAATCTTCAAAATTTTTGAAACTTTTAAATATACTGAAGAAACGTCAAAAATAATTGAAAAGTCAAAATTTTCAAAATAAGTTAAAAATTTTGAAGAAATGCTGAAATGTAAAATAATAGTCAAAACAAATCGAAATTTTACAAAAACAAAATTTTGAACAAAAGGAAATATTAAAAAAAATCGTTATTTTAAAAAATAGTCGAAATGTTTAGTCGAAATTTTGCAAAAATGACCCTTTGAAAAAAAACCAAAAATTTAGAAATAGGCAAAACTCAAAGAATTACGACCTATTAGCCAAAATTTTAGGATGGAAACTTTTATGAAAAATTAAAATTTTTGAAAAAAGTCCAAATTTGGCTAAAATTTTAGAATTTTTACGAAAATTCAAAATATTCAAAAAGTCCAAAAAAAAAAGACAAAATTTCAAAGCAAATCTAAATTTTCCAAAAAAAAAAACGGAAGTTTGCGAAAATTATGAAATTTTGAAGAAAAAAAAGAATTTAAAAATTACGCTGTCCCCAAAAAATTTGAAATTTTGAAAAATAGTTGCTGAAATTTTCAGTCCAAATTGTAGGGTTGATATTTGCAAAAATATTAGAATTTTGAAAAACGTCAAGAAATTTGAAAACACGTAAAAAAATTTAAGTATGAATAAAAAAAACTTGAAAAATCTTCAAGTTTCAAAACAAGCAGAAATTTGTTTGAAATTTAAAAAAATGTTAAAATTATTCAAAATCATTCGAAATTTAATTAAAAAAAATGAAAACTTGAGAAATAGTCTAAAATTTCCAAATTTGGTCAAAATATTACAAAAATGTCCAAATTGAAAAGAATTCAACTATTTTAAAATTTTTACAGAAAGCCTAAATTTTTAAGGGTGTAAATCATTAGAATAGTTAAAATTTAAAAAAATTGACATTTTCAAAACAAATAAAAATTTTCTGAAAAGTAGGAACTTAAAAACTCCAAGTTTTCAAAAAAGTAGATGTTTTGAAAAAAGCTAAAATATTTAAGTCTTAAAAAGTTCAAGTTTAAGTCTAAATTTTTAAATAAAATCGAAATTTTTAAAAATCAAACTTTTAAAAAAATTTGATCTTACCAAAACCTTTTTAGTCAAGTTTTAAAAAAAATCTGAATTATTCGAAAGGCAAAATTTTAAAAATAGTCGAAATTATCAGAAAGGTCAAAAATTTCAAGGAAGAAGTCCAAGGAAGTCGAAATTTTGAAAAAAGTTACAATTTTTGAAAACTGTTGAAATTTTCGAATTTTGAAAAAAGCCAAACATTTAAAAAAAGTCAAACTTTTTAAATAAGTTTTTACCTTTTATTCAGTTAAATATTAATTTAATATTGATCAAAAAGTCGAAATTTTGAGAAAAATTAAACCATTTAAAAAACCCGACATTTTTAAAAAATTCGAAATTTTAAAGTATATTCAAATTTCAAACAAAAATCGAAATTTTCTAAAGGGGAAGGTTTGCAAATAAGGTAAAAATTTTGAAAAAAATCGAAATTTTGGTAAAAAAGAAAGTTAAAATTACAAAAATTTAAAAAACAATTGAAATTATCGAAATGAAAAAAAATCTATACACGATAAAAAAGTAATAAGTGGGGTCGGGTGACATTCGTTAGTCAGTATTTAATAATTTTAATTCAATGCGAGTGTTTGTATTGCTCCTGTGAAAAATCTTTACCCTTCATTTGGGCCTACCCAACAAATTTAGATACAGGGCCCGTTTAAGGCACGTTACGCCACTGCTAAACATAGTACCTATAACTTAGAAATTCTAAGAAAAACGTTTAAATTGCGAAGAACACACTGGAAATTTATTATACAATATTCCCAAATCTCTAATTTAAACTCGAATTTTCGTGGAACTGGTCTAACTTTCCAGAGTAAAGTAAAACTTTCGAAAAAATATTTTAAATGACAGCATGACGAAATTTGTTAAGCTTAAAATTAAAAATTGAGGTAAAAAGTGAAAAACAAAATCCCAAACTGGGACTTTAAAATAAAATCTAATTGAAACCTAAAATTTCATAAAAAAAGGTTTACATTTTGAGATTAAACTTAAAAATAAAAAAAGAACAGATAATTTATGGCAAAAGCTTTTTTCCCAAATTCTGAAGTAACAAACGCATTGGTATTTCAAGTTTGCAAATTCGGAAAAAACCAAGAATTGTGATTTCAATGAATTGTATTCGGGCAATTGTAGTAGGTCAATTGTTTTTCGGTGAATTAACCTAGATTCGGAATTTGCTCTCTTTGATTGTCCTCTATGCTTCAATAAGGTTGCCCTTAGGGGAATTAAATTTTGACTTTCACTTGAAATTTCTACTTTTTTTTAGATTTTTCCTTTCTTTGCTTCTTCTAAATTTCTCATTACTGAAATTTTTTTTTTTTCTTACAGATTTTAATTGTTTCAAAGTGATGATAGTAGAAATAAATAACTGTTTTTGTCAAAATTTCAACTTTAAACTTTCATTTTTGATATTTTTTCCTAAATGTTAAGACTGAAAATTTAAAACTTTTCCTAAAAATTCTTAGTTAGGACTTTCAGTGTATTTGATTCACAATTTTTACAACAAAAAAGTTAGATATGTATCACTAGGAAAAACCTTTTTTCTTCACACTGGGAACAATAAAGTAAAATTGTAGTAAAGAAATAAAATAAAAATGTTTTATTTTATAATACGCTGATAACTTAAAAATTTTAACTTTTTTAAGATCCAAGTTCGTCATGTACATTTTTAGACAAGAATGAATTCAATTGTCACAGTTCTACAAATTAATTGTAGAAAAATAACAATCATTCACCATAACATTCAAGAATATTTTAGCAAAGAGGTTTGTAATGAAACATTGCACAGAAGAAAAAATCACAATAAACGGTATTCTGCCCTGCCAAGCAAAATCATCATCTACATATTTGATAGTTTTGAGTAATTATGACAATTTTTTGGCAGAACTAATTTGATTGTATTGGAAATGGGGTGTGTATGAACTATTTAGTTCAATGAAAGGCCACACTTTAATTATCGAGACTTTATTTATTCAAGAGGTCTCGGAAGGTGTGTGTTGTCGCGACGAAATTATAATCTCAACTTCATAGTCGAAAAGGAACCTTTTCGTAATATTTCCAAATACATCTGGTATATTTCATGATACAGTGCTAATATACATGTCAACGTTAATCCCTTAAAACCTATATTTAGAAAAGGGACTGACCAGCGTTCTTAGAATTAATCATCCACCTAAAAGTGTTCCAAATAAGTTGAAGTACCCGTATCAGATTTCACTTGGTAAAAGATACAGCGAAACTCATAAAGCATTCGAGGGTGTCTAATATTTTACTTTAAAATAAGTACCGATAGATTTTTGCTCTCACGTTTTGAACGTGATTTCCAACAGATTGTTATAAAAAGAGCCCGTTTACCTTTCATCATAGTTTCCTTTTCCTGCAGAATGTAACATTCTTTTTGCAACATTCTTCTTTCACAAGAGTTCCTGCAAAGCGAGCAAAATGGGCTAAGCTCTGTCTTTCAGTGCATCTTGTAGAAAATCTGGACAATTGCTGAATACTCTGCTTCATACATTGACAGCAAATCTGCTCTGAAAGCTAAACTGATGGGCAGCATGTACATTTTTGTCTGACCAATGTGTATGTTGTGACTGCAAACAAATTATTTATTTCAGTGTAAGACATTTTAATACTTAAGTTACAAAACTTCAACAGATTAAATAATCAAACATATATGTTTCGTAATAGAAGTAGTAAAAAAAACAATCTACTTAGTTGATCATTTAGAGAGGTTGAAAAGCTGTTTATTTACTGTAAAAGTAAAGTAAAATACCAGCACTGGTAAAATAACATTCATCTGTCCCCAGCACTTTGTCACTTTGTTGTTGACTTTAAAACCAGTAAACAAGTTGAAACAATCAAGAAGACTGGAAAAATCGGCTGATTCTAAACTTTACTTGGGGAAACCTCCAACCGGCTTTCACCAATTCTTGTCCTTGCGTTGTGTTGCTCCAATTCAACTAAATTTATCAGATGCCCTGCTTGTTAGGTCGGTTGGTGCCGCAGTACCACAGGCCCGGTATCGCGAACACAAATCGGATCTAGTTGCAGCCGCATCCAGCCGTTCTGTGATGAAAAGGGCTTAAAACTTAACCTCCAAATTTATGTAATTAATTTGACAGATGAAAGTAAGGAATATGACAACGTAGCTTTTGTTTTTCAACGTTCAAACTGAGTGCCTCCCGGTAAAATAATCTACTGGTCCAGTGGCGCGGCACAAAGGCAATTTTAAGGGTAATTGCTCCGATCCTTAAAAGTTGAATAAAAAAATTATTTTTTCTATTTTCTGTCTTTACTAAGCCTCCTGAATGCGTGGTTAAAATTAATAATATTATGACTGAATCACCCTGTATACTTAAAATAATTTTTATTTTACCTTTACGTTAAATCCATTCAACTTTAACGCAAAATTATGAGTCTTTCAGTATTTCATTTTTGTTTAACAATCAGATTAGAAACTCACAAGTTCCACATTTTCTAGAAAATATTGTCTTTATTTTCAGAATTTTAACTTGAATCATTTTTAAAATTTTTTGGCTTTATCTTTAAATTTGGACTTTTATCTGGAAATATTTCTTTTCTTCGTTGAGTTTAAAATAAAAAAAACCACCTTCTGTTGTAATTTTGGAATAAAGCAGTAGCGTGATTTTCATTCGAGCTAGGAAAATTGGGCTTTCCTTACAATTTTTTTCGCAAATTCGAGTTTTTCTAGAAATTTGAACTTTTTTTTAGAAAACTCCAAATTTACTTCTTTCCTTAAACGTTAATTTTCCTTTCCTAATTTTTTGAAGTTAGTCAAATTTTGGATTTGTTGACAATATTTTCCTTCAAATTAGATTTTAGTAATGCATTTTTTTTCGAAATCCCAAATTTAAATTCTTATGATTTTTTACGCTGCCAACTTTCCAAAAATTTCTATAACTCCCAAGATGATTTTTTCTCAAAATTTTCGCTGAAATCTCACAATTTCAAATTTAACCCAGACATTTTTAAATTCCAAATTATAATTTCAAGAAAAAAATACAAAATTATATTCCAATTTAAAGCTAAGATCTTAAAATTGGAGTCGGTATTTTTAGAGTAAACTTGAAATAGTGACATCTTAGAAAATGTCTAATTTAAACTTCCAATGAGTTTGTTTACACTAAATTAGTAATTTTTATTCTGAAAATTTTGATTTTTTTCTCAAGATTTCGACTTAAGCCTTGAAATTGCGATATTTTTTCAGGCTCTTTAGAATTTAAGAGTCAAAGTTGTGTTTTTTAAATACTAATTGCTTTCACGAAACTTCTGATATAAATTCGAATGTTTGGCCCTTTGCTCCTTGAACTGTTTTGTCAAAAATCGATTTTCAGAATATTAAATTTCTTTACAAACTTTGGAGCTACTGTTAAAATTTTTCCTAAAATTTCGTTTTTAAAATTGAAATTCACGTTTTTTTTTTAATTTTTTTCTAGAACATTCATTTTTAGAAATAATTGAAACTGCATTTTTTGTGGATTTTTTTATTTTTACTTTTAAAATATAGATTACAAATTTCAAATTTTTGTCCAAAATGCTAACAGAAGTTAGATTTCAAATGCAAAACTGCTAATTTGAGTTTGAATATTTTACGTCATTTTTTATTTTCAATTTTAATTCAAAATCTCGAAAGAATATCCAAATTTAAAAAAAAAGTCAACATTTTTGGAAAAATCTAAAATTTGAGCAAAAATAAACTAAATTTATGAATAACAATTTTTCAAAATAAATCTCATAATTTCGAATTCTGGAAATTAAAAGCTTTTGAGCTAAGTCGAATATTCAAAAATTTCAAAAAATTATAATTGTCAACTCAAAATGCCTAGAATTAAAGAATAAAAGTCAATTTGTCGATAAAAAGGGTTATACTAGCCAGGAAAAGACTAAATTTTGTTTAAAGTCGATGTTATAGAAAAACTATAAACAGAATTTTTACTATTGTTTACTATTTATTTAATATTTTAAAAAAAATTCTTACCTATCAACATTTCTAGTTTGAACTTCAAATATTTAGTTCCTTTAAGACAACTTACTTTACATAAATTTCCTTTTTTTTGAATTTTAATTCTGTTAATTTCGTAAATTAATTGAAAACCTCTAGAAAAAAGTCGAAATTTTCATAAAAAGGATAAACATTTTTAGAAATAGACCAATTTTCAAGTTATAAATAAAAATGTCCAAATTAAAACCTAACCAGAATTCTCAAAATTTCGGACCTAATTTCCAAATTTGGAATATTTGAAAAGTTGTCAATTTTTGAATAAATAAATCTTCATACTTAATACAAGAAATTATAAATTTTTATCAAAATTCCTTGTTTAAATTTGAAAATGGCATATTTTTTAATTCCAAATTTTCTTAAAAATCTCGAACCTTTCCTGAAATTGTGTATTAAATTTTTATTTTTATGAATTTTGGTTTTTTTCCGAATTGTTTTCCCCAAATCCGGACTTTTTAATCTGAGAGTTTTATCGAAATTTTGAACATTTTTTTTAATATTTAAGATTTAAGTGGAAAATTTTAGAATTTTCAGTTTAGCTTTTAAATGTTAAAGTTTCTTCCCATGTATGTCAATAATTTCGAAATGTCTGCTTTGTTCGAAAAATTTAAACTTCAAATGTACTCCTCGGCTCAAAAATTTTTTTTACAATATTCGACTTTTTCAAAATATCCAGTTCTTTGGAAATCTTGCCTTTTTATTGAACATTTTAACTTTTTATGAAAATGTCTACATTTTTCAAAATTTCGGCTAATTAAAAATTTTCGTATTTTTTCCGTTTTTTAAAATTTCTAGTTTTTCGAAAATTTGGAACTTTTTGAAGATTTCGATTTTCAAAAAGTTTCGGATTCTTCTGAAAATTTTGAATTTTTAAATTTTTGACTCTTTTTGAAAATTACTAAGAGCTTGGCTTTTTAGGAGTTTGGTATTTTCACAAACTGCTTTGACTTTTATAAAAATTTTGAGTTTATATAAAAATTTCGAATTGTTTTAGAAAATCTAGAATTTTTTCTGAAAATTTTAATTTTTTATGAAAATTCTACGTTTTTCAAAATTTCAACTTTTAATTTCTTCAAAATGTTAATTTATTTTTCAAAATTGTGGCTTTTTAAACAATTTCAACATTTTTCAGATATTTTTATTTTTTAAAATTCCTAGGATTTTTCTAAACATTTCACTTTTTATCAAAAACTTTCGATTTTTTTTTAAATTTCAATGTTTTTTAAATGGTCGATTATTTTTTTTAATTATGACGTTATTTTAAAATTTCAAATATTTTGAAAAATTCAGATTTTTTTAAGTCACATTTTTTCAAAGTTACATCTATTTGTAAAATGTTTGGCTATTTCTCAAAATTTCGAATTTTTCGTTAAATCTTTAGTTTTCCAAAATTAGTTTTAAAAAAGTTTGGCATTTTTGAAAATTTCATTTTTTCATAAAAAAATTTGAAATTTTCTTGAAAGGCATCTTTTGAAATTTTCCAGCTGTCTCCAAAATTTCAACTTTCTTTTTAAACATTTCGATATTTTTCAATTTTCAACAGTATTTAAAAATTTTGTCCTCTTTGAAATTTTGACTATTTAACAAAATTTTGACCTTTTTTGAAAATCTTTACTTTGGTCGAAATTACAATTTATCTTCAAATGAAATTAGTAAAAAAAAAATTTCGCTTTTTTCGAAAATCGTATATTTTCAATTTTTTTTTAAATGTTGTCTTGAATTTTTTTACTATTTCTTTCGGAATTTCCACAATTTTGGAAATTTTGACTTTTATAAAAATGTCGATATTTTTCTAAATTTTAACATGAAATTTCGATTCAAAATTCGTCTGTTAAAATTCCGACTTTCTCGAAAATTTGAAATGTTTTCAAATATTTTGTTTTTTAAAAATTTTCGAATTCTTTTTTTTAATTAATGCGACTCAAAAATTTTCAAAATGATATTTTCTCAAAACTTCGCTTTCTTAAATTCCGATTTTTATAAAGTTTAGCATTTTTACAAAATTTTGCCTGACGTTTTAAAAAAAAGTTTTATCGAAATTTAGACTTTTTTTGAAAAACCTGAATTTTTTATGAAAATTTTAACGTTTCAAAATTTAGCCTTTTCTTTTAAATTTCCTCAAAGTTTTAAGTTTTTTTTTTCAAAATTTTGGGTATTTTAAAAATTTTGACATTTTTAAAATTTGTTTATTTCTCAAAATCCCAAAATTTGTAATAAACCAGATTTTATTTTTATCAATTTAGTTTTTTCCCCGAAATTTGAGTTTTTTACATTTCATAAAAAATAATCAAAGAAATTGGGCGAGGAAAGACCATCAACCAATAAACAGTTTTAGAAACTTCGAGTTTAAAGGCGAATTGTTAAGTTTTCCTTGAAACTTCGACTTCAATCTCGTAATATCAACTTTTTTCTCGAAATTCCAGGAGTAAAGTCAAAATTTCGACTTTAATCTCAAATTTTAACTTTAACCTGAAAATTTCGAGAAAAAAGTCGAAATTTTGGTTATTAAAAATTGAAGTAATTAAACACATCTTACCGTCATCTGTCAATATTGTATGCCTAATTTTCGTATATATTTATGATCGAATGTTTGAGATTAAAGTCGAAATTTTGACTTTGACTTTAAAATTTCTAGAAAACAGTTTAAATTTCGAAATTGAAGACGAAATTTTGAGAAAAAATTCAAAATTTCGACATTAGAGTTAAAATTTTGACGAAATTTCGAGAAAAAAGTGGAAATTCCAATTAAACTCGGAATTAAATTGATGTTCTTTTCTACACTTTCCGGTTTTTGACTTTTTAAACTCGCAATTAAATATTTAAAAAACATCAGAAAAACATCATGTATCGATACCGAATACCGTAGTTTAAGACATCGATGTTTCATTGAAAAAAATATCGATGTTCAAACATCGATGCATTTTTGAACGATGTTGCATCCCTAAAAACAAGTACTTAACTGTGAAATGATAAATGCTAAATGCGTATGTATCGGCTGATCGATTGCGTTTGCTAATTGTGCCGTTTACAGGCCTAACTGCCAATAGTTCCGTTATTCACAAAAAGGTAGCAGCGCCCATTCTAGGGCCTAATAATTAGTGTGTTGATTTGGTATTTGGTTCTAAATTGTAGAAAAAATAGTTCGTTGAATAAACACCCACCACTAATTATAACATTGTCAGTATGCGTGAAAATTTGAAGTGTATGTTTGTCAGTATCAGTATTCTGCTCCAGGTTTTAGAAGATTTAATTGTGTTTTTAAAATGAACAGTATTTTTATATTAAAAAACGATTTTGGTATACTTCCACTAGAAGAGAAGGTGAAAATAAAAGAACTAGGTAGGCGTTTGCCAGTGTTAAAATTGGAATAAAAATGTGAAAAATAAATAAATAAAATACTATTAAATATCACGCCTTACAAAAAGCGTTTGTTTCTCCTAAATTTAATACCTTGCTGCGGGATTGAAGTCACCTAAACTGTAACTATAAATATTTTTTGCATCTGCGCACCCCCTGTCAAAAAGTCACCAGCCGCCACTGGTAAGTACACGATAATATACGCCAACGTTTACTTTTGTCTGTATCGCAATCTTCGGATGCCTAGTTGCCTACCATGTCTCAAATGGTACTGCACGCCACTGATGTTCATGCATGTTCTTTACTTGATTCATACTCACAAGTTGACAGTTTTGGCAGTACTGTCAGGCACACAAGTCGGTCGGAGATGGCAAATTCCTGTGCGGTCCAGCTTGACACAATGAGGACTTCTGTCTACGGAAGCTCTTTTTTCTATAGAATTTCCAAGCTATGGAACTCGTTACCGAACGAAATTTTCCCCAAAAATTACAACCTAGCCTTGTTTATGAAGGCGGTTGATCGGCATCTATCCTTGTTTCCGCATCCTACTCGCGGTGCTTTGCGAGTGGATTGAACATAAAAAAAATAAATGAGGTCCATTCACCATTGATTTTTTAGGCGTTTCGAAAGTAGAATTTAACACTAAAAGATTTTTCCTTAATTGTAAAATCAAATCAATAAAATATTTGTTTAAGGTTATGTTTGTCTGTTTAAAATACAGATCAAGTAAGGAACATACGTTAACATGACGAACAATGGTAGTAGCACACTAGATTAGAGAATTTTTTTGTACACACGGTATCAGGGGCGAGCTCCCCAATGTACTAATGGGTAATTTTTAGCACACAGGTCTGATGCATTCGAAGCCGAAGGCCCCCAGAGATGGTTCAGCTCATCCTGTACGCGACGGCAGCTCGGACACTCAGTATTACCATACAGTTACCGCAGCTTCATCAAGCAGAAGCCCGATGACCAAAGTGATGGACATCTTCAGGAATAGGTCTCATGGTACAGGTTCCTCCAACGACGATCGAAGAAAGGTAAGTTTGCTTTTTTTTGTATTTTTGGTGCCTCTGCTATTTTTTTTTGAATTTTTGTTGTCTCTCAGCGGCAGTTTATGTGTAGCAAGATTTTACAGTAAAGAATTATTATTTTGACGGTTCTTCACGTAAACGATAAATTTTGGAAGTTTTTGGAAATATTCAAGTAATTCAATGATATTATTTAAATATTGTAACTTAGTAGTTCTTGTTGATATATTCCTTTTCATTTTGTTGACATCATTTTCAAAAATAAATATAATGTTGGAATGCGGGATTTCGGACCAGGAGACAATTATGTAATCTTTTTTAGGCTCGGTGAGCGATTTTTAATATGGTTTCACTTCAAAGAGTTTGAACAAAACATCATTTTGGAACCTGCTCGAACTCTTTAAAGTTACGTTTATTCGAACTGATTTTATAAAGGAGAAAGTGTTTTCAATCGACGCTATCCTGCAACAATCTACTATATCTGGTTCTTAATTAAGACTTCATAGAAATTTAAACAAAACAAACTGATCTGCAATTTAACCAATTTAAAAACTCTTTAATTTTGGATAGCTTTTCCGTGGTCTTGAACGCAATAGTCATTTAAATCCCTAGGCGAAGTCGCGGGTAATAGCTAGTAAAAATCGATTTTTTTCTCAAAATTTTCACTTTCTTATTTGTAAAATCCGACATTTTCATAATAAGTCCAAACTATGAGAAAAAGTCGAAATTTGGAAAAAGGTGGAAATTCTGAAATATGCTAGAATTTAGGCCTTTAATGTCCAACTGTAGTTATAGGTACCCTCGGTTTTCGCATGTATTACTATTTTTTTGCCAATTTAACTTGTTGGAACACAGGAGGACCTTATATGTAAGGTATTTCTATCTTCCGATAAGTCAAATTGTCAAAAAATACATGCACAGAAATTAGATAAAAACTGATAAATACTTATAAGTACCGTCGGGCAATAAAAGGAAATCTTAAAATGTCGAAGAATCGAAATTTTTTAAAAAACTTTAGAAAAAAGTTGAAACTATGTTAAAAAAAAATCAACAGTTCGAGAAAAATTCAAAATGTTTGTAAAAAATTGATTTTTTTCCAAATTTACAACACTCGAATTTTTCAAAAAAGTGAAATTTTAAGAGAAAATTGAAGTTTTCATGTCGAAATTTTCAAGAAAATAAAATTTTTCAAAAGAATCGAAATTTACATACAAAAAGGTTAAAATTTTAAGTCAATTTTTTAAAAATTAATTTTCAAAAACAGTTTTAAATAAAAATCAATGGTCAAGCGGTTATGTCAAAGCTTTGAGTTAACGCTTTTAAAAAAGTGGAATGTTAAGAAAAAATTGAGTTTAAAAAATCAAAATTTCGAGAAAAAATCAAAATTTACCAAAAAAGGGGTTAAAATTTAAAAAAAAAGTCAAATATTTTAAAGCCGAAATTTTCAAAAGCAGATTTTTTAATAAAAGCCAAAACATTCAACAGAGGTTTTAAAAAAAGTAGAAATTTGCAAAAACTCAAAATTTTGAAAAAAGTAGAAATTCTGATAAAATTGGTGATTTAAAAAAAAGTCGAAATTTAAAAAAAGCCTAAAATTTTCAAATGATATTAAAAAATCGACATTTTAGAAAAAACAAAATTTTCAGAAAAAATCTTTAAAAAAGTCGAAAATTTTCGTTTTATAGAATTCGTTCAGAATTTAAAAATTCTTAATTTTGAAAATTAAATTCTTTCAAAAATTAAGAAATTTCTGGAACAGGCGAATTTTTCAAAAAGTTCAAAATAGTAAAAATTCGAAATTTCGAGAAACATAACATAAAATATCGAAGAAAAATTCTTCAAAAAAGTCGAAAATTTTTTGTCGAAACGCGTTACAGCAACCTTTGTTGTGTTTTTTAATTTTTCTTGGTTTCAGGGAACAAGTTCTGTGTTTCAATTTCAAGTTTTATAGAATTCTTCAAAATTTAAAAATTCTTAATTTTGAAAATTAGATTCTTTCAAAAAATAAAAAATTTCTGGAACCTTTCAAAAAGTTAAAATTATAAAAATTCGTAATTTCGAGAAACATTTCAATTTTGGAAAAATATCGAAGTTTTCACAAAAAGTTGAACTTTTGAAAAAAGATGGAAAAAACATCAAATGCTGAAATAAGCCACAAATTGGAAAATTTCAAAAAATCGCAATTTAAAAAAAAAATCAAATTTTCAAAAAAGGTGAAAATTCTCGGAAAATGATCGAATTTCTCCAAATTACTACACAAAAGTCGAAACTCTGAGAAAAAAACAAAATTTTCGAAAAAAACAAACCTTTCGAAAAAAAGCAGAATTAAAAAAAAATGTTAATACTTTGAAAAGTAGTAAAAAGTTTGAACAAAAGTGGACATTTTCGAAAAGGTTTTCAAAAAAGAACCAAAATTTTGAAAAGATCCAAAATTTGAGAAAGAAGCTGTGTGTCAAAATGTTTACCTTTGTGTCAAAATTTTTACATTAGGTTGAAATTTTGAAAAAAAGGGAGAAATTTTCCAGAAAAATCAAATTCTGAAAAAGTTATATAGCTTTTGAGAAAAAGTCAAAATTTTGGCGATAAAAGGCCGTTTTCAAAATAGTTGAAAATTCTGAGTAAGGTTCGAAAATATTTAAGATGTCGAAATTTTGAGAAAAATGCAATTTTTTAAAAAGAGCGCAAATTAAAAAAAATCGAATTTTTTAAATAAAAGCTTAGTTTAATATACTGTAAGCAACCAGAGTTGGCCCGCATTGTTTATATTTCGTGGCGCCAATCACCAGGAAAGAATTCCAAATCTCAGCTTGTCCCGGCTGCGGGGATACTCTCCCAGCGTCACTCGGGCCTGGCGGAAGTGGATTGTTAATTCGATATTCCTGTTCAATGAATCGATAAATCGTTACCTGTTTTAACGTTTATTCAATTAATATTTTAAAGTTTGTGTTACCTCTTATTATCGTTATAACTTGTGTGTCGCTACCGCTATTGATGTTTAAATTATGGAGGAGGAACACGAATCTAACAATACAAAAGATGAGACTTCCAGTAAAAGTCGAGACTTCGAGTAATAGTCGAAACTTTTGAAGAAAAGTTGCAATTTTTAAAAAAGTTAACAAAACTTTGAGAAATTGTCAAAAGTTGGATCAAGGTGGAAATTAAAAAAAAAGGGTAAACGTTTTCAAAAGTCAGTTTTTCAACATGATCAACTTTATAGACATTTTTTTTCTATAATTTTTCTCAAAACTTTGAATGAAATCGCAGTTTTGAGAAAAGATTGAAATTTTGTGTAAATATTGTCAAAAAATTCAGAAACTAAATTAAATTCCTAAAGGAAGGCGAAACTGAAAAAGTCTTGCGATTAAAAAAATAAAGTAAATAAACATTTGAAGGAAGTGAAAACTAAAAAAAAAATGAAAAAATTTGATTTTTGAAGTTTTCAAAATACGAAGATTAAATGCTTAAAAAAAAGTCGAAAAATGTTTATGAATTTACAATAAAAATCGAAGGCACTTTCCAAAAAAGTCATCATTGTTAATAATTTTGAGAAAAAGTCAAAATTTTGACAAAGGACGGATAAAAAAAGCAAACACTCGAGAGAGTCGATATTTGTAAAAGTTGAAACTTACAAAAAATTCAATTATTGACAAAGAATTGAAATGTTTTGAAAAAATCGGATTTAAAAACAGTCAGATTTGCAAAAAATTGAAATTTCGAGTCGGAATTTTAAAAAATAGTCAACATTTTCAAAAATGAGGTCAGACATTCAAAAAAGTTGAAATTTCCGAGAAACTTCAAAACTTTGTAATAACTTCGCAATATCCAAAAAAATTTGAAATATTGAAAAGAAAATTTTCAAAAAGATGAAAATTTCAAAAAAGAAAATTTTTAACGATGACAAAATTTATACAAAAGGTAAAAAGTTCAAAAAATCAAAATATATCCAAATAAGGCAGAATTTTGAAGAATTTGGAGAAGTTGAAATTTTCAAAAAGACAAACTTTTGAAAAAATTCGAAATTTTCAAATTTAGTCAAAATTTTTAGAAAAAAAAAAGAAATTTTGGTCGAACGACAAAAGATCGACTTTGTGAAAAAAGTGGGTATTTTAAAAAGTCGAGATTTTCGAAATTAATTAAAATGTTTAATAAAAATTGAATTCTTCAATAAAGTCGGGAATTTCAACAAAGTGGCCTAAGAATCCTTTTTTTTTTTTTCATGTAGACGAAGGCGCGGGTCAGCTAGTTATAATAACAGATAATCAATTTAAACAATGCACCGCATACACATACACATATTCGTCGTAGTCAGATGCAGGGGCGGGGATATGTAAATTATAATTTAAAATTCTCAGCAACGGTATGGCGCAATGATCGCTTCTTGCTTGATAAGTCACGAGTCACGAGTAACGCGGGTTTAAACCCCGCTGTCAAACACTCAGTTTTTTAATTTTATACTCGTATTTTTCGGAGATACTGTTAACATTGAGCATGTAAGCATTACCCTGTTAACATTGAGCATGTTGGTAACGCAAATTAGCATGTTGGTGACGCGAAACTATAAGTTTTCCCGCTATCAAAAATCACTGAGCGCGTCTAAAGACCTCACTTCAATAATAAGCTACGTTGTTTGCGCATCCTTGCACCAACTTTTTTGTTGCAACAAACGAACGGTTGTAATGCAAAAAAAAAGCGACAGAACTTTGTTATTCAAGAGCAAATTACTCGCGTATGACCGATGGTTAATTTAACCGCCTTATTGACACCGACTAAGCGTAAATCGAACATCTTCACGCTTAAATAGTCGTTTCCAATTCGCGAATTGTTGGTCTATAAAGTCGGTCTTTCCGGTCGATCGCTTCGTTCGTCTCGATTTAATAAATTCGCATCCTCTAAACTCTAAACAAACACTCCTATCGTGCTATCTAACTTTGAACGTCTAATGTCAGCTGGTCTAATCTGTGACGTAATTTCAAAAACGGTAGGGAGTTATGGAATTGGATGTTGTATGCTACTGGCTACTGATTTTAGTCTTATCTCGGCACGGAATCGGCCTGATGCCGACGTCCGAACTCTAAACGCCGGTGCCCGGGCCGATTTTTCGAAGGAAAAAGTTCGCTGTGGCGTAGAATTTGTTGTTGTTTTGCCAGTTGGAACCGTTAATAGTGTATTATGCCTGTGATGATTTGTGGTGGAGTTAATTATTTTGTCGCACTGTTTACGGGTTTGTTATTGTTGTTATTTTTATTGCGGAAATGCATTTGGAAGTGCGCTTCCAGCTCCCGGGTTCTTAGTTACTTGTAGATGGTTTAATTTGTTGGTGTCCCTGGAAGTTGCCCTGAAATTGTTGAAGACCAAGATTTTGACTAGGTCAGTGGCGGATTAAATGTTGATAACGCCCCCTAGATAAATTTTGCATGGGCTCATCACTTTAACGACTAAATAAAAATTGATGTGCTCCAAGTTATTTTTGATGACTAAAAAAAGGTTATGCGTTCTCGCGTGCGCCCCCGGGTGGCCTCGTGCCCATAGGCACGTGCCTAGTTTGACCTAATGTATAATCCGCCACTGGACTAGATTGAGAACTAAAATTGTCAATGAAAAAATTTTACGTTTATTAATTTTACTTGAATCTCAAAAAAAAATAACACTATATATTTATTAGGTAGTATATAGTAGAGCAGTAGTTTCCAACATTTTTGTACCTGCGCCCCCCTTTTAAAAAAAAATTGTTGCGCCCCCTTAATTTTTCTAACAATCTAATTTCATAAATACTCAACTGATATTATAATTTATTTAATGGGCTACAAAACAATACACAAAATATATATTTTGGTTTGTATTCGAAAAAGATATTTTAGAAATAGCTGCATGCCCCCTTTGCAACAGTCTCGCGCTCCCCTAGGGGGGCGCGTCCCACAGGTTGGAAACCACTGCAGTAGAGCGTCCTTTATTTGAACTAATTGGGACCAAAGGTAATCCATTTGTTCGGATAATGTATCTTGCATAAAAAATAGTGGGAATTAAAAAAAGCCCGAAAATTGTAAAAAAAAGGATAGTTAAAAAAGTCCGAATTTCCAAAAGTATATTTTCAAGAAAATTTAAAAGTTAAAGAAAAATCAAAAATGTGAAATCAGTTTTGAAAAATGTTGAAGTCACTGACAGTTAAAATTAGTAAAAAAGTTAAACATTTTTTTAATAAGTCAAAATTTTGATAAAGATGTCAACAACTTAAAGAAATTTTCAAAAAAAAATCGTGACGTAAAAACTGAAATTTGAAAAATAGGCCACCACGATTTCAAAAATAATTAAAATTTTGAAACATCTCGAGATTTAATGAAAATTGAAAAATGTTCCCAAATTTTTAATCAAGTCAAAATTTTGCAAAATGTCGAAATCATGGACAGTTAAAATTGTGAAAAAAAATTGAAATTTTGACCAAAATGTTAAAAACGAATTGACATTTTCAAAAAAAACTCGTTATTTAAAAACAAAGTTGAAATTTTGAAAAATAGTACAATATTCCAAAAATAGTTCAAATTTGGAAAAAAAGTTGAGGCTTAAAAAAAAATATATTGCCAGGTTTTTACAAGTCACATTTAAAAAAAATGTAAATATTAAAGAAAAGCCAAAATTACCAGAAAAGTCTCAACCTTTCATAATAGAAAATTTAAAAGTTAAAGAATAATCAAAAATGTGAAGTCAGTTTTGAAAATTGTTGAAGTCACTGACAGTTAAAATTAGTAAAAAAACTAAACATTTTTTAATAAGTCAAAATTTTGATAAAGATGTCAACAACTTAAAGAAATTTTCAAAAAAAAATCGTGATTTAAAAACTGAAATTTGAAAAATAGGCCACGACGATTTCAAAAATAATTAAAATTTTGAAACATCTCGAGATTTAATGAAAATTGAAAAATGTTCCCAAATTTTTAATAAAGTCAAAATTTTGCGAAATGTCGAAATCATCGACAGTTAAAATTTTGAAAAAAATTGAAATTTTGACCAAAATGTTAAAAACGAATTGACATTTTCAAAAAAACTCGTAATTTAAAAACAAAGTTGAAATTTTGAAAAATAGTACAATATTCCAAAAATAGTTCAAATTTGGAAAACAAGTCGAGACTTAAAAAAATATATTGCCAAGTTTTTACAAAAGCCACATTTAAAAAAAAATGTAAATATCAAAGAAAAGCCAAAATTATCAGAAAAATCTCGAACTTTTCATGAAGTTGGATTTTAAAAAAAATTGAATTGCCGAAAAAATGAGAATTTTTTTATTGTTACAAATAAAAAAAATCACGATATTCATTTCTTTTACAAACATAATCGCCTAAATTAAAACTTTGATGTTAACTCCTAAAAGTATTTAAGTATGAATAATTAACAAAATTTTCAACAAAAATTCTGAAATTCGAAAAAGGTGAAGCTTTTAAAAAATGTCGATATTATAAAAAAATATATATATTTAAAAAAAAGTCGAAATTTTTGGTGTTTAACTAATTTTTAAAAAAAGTTGAAATTTAAGATGACATAGTTTTCAAAAGAATTGAAAATTTGTTCAAAAACGAAATTTAACAAAAAGTCAAATTTTCGTAAAAGTCGAAATAGATCTAAAATTTGAAAAGCAGACAAATATTTTTAAAAAAATAACGAAATATTTAATAAAGTCCAAATTTTTGAAAATTCTTCGAAATTTTGAAAATTTTCATAATAAGTTAAAATTTTTAATAAAAAGTTAAAGTTTTGAAAAAAGTGGAGATTTTCGACGATTCTAAATTTAAAAAGATTTCAGATTTTGAAAAACAATTAAAAATCTCCAAATTTTGAAAAGTATCGATCGAAATTTTCAAAAAAATCGTAATTTTTGAAACGTCGTGTAGTAATTTAATTAAAAGATAAATTGTAATTTATAAAGTAAACATTTTCAAAACAGATCGAAATTTTGAAGTTTAGAAAATTTTTAAAAAAAGTCAAAATATTGAAAAAAGAATAAATTTTCGAAAGTCGAAATTTTGAAAAAATGAGTATTTTGGGAAAAACAATAATTTTTGATGGGTGGTTTAAATTTTGAGAAAAAAAGTTGAACATAATTTTAATAGTCCAACTTTTTCGTTGGAAATTATCAAAAAACAATTAAAATTTCGTAAAAATGTCGAAATTTTTGAAAAATATTGAATTTCAAAAGAAGTCTAATTTTTGGAAAAAAGGCTGAATTGTGGATACTAGTAGAGAATTAAAAAAAAACAAAATTTTAATGAATGTCCAAATTGCAAAAAACTCGATATTAAAAAAAAATAAGAACTTTCGAAGAGCGGACGTTTTGAAAAAAAATGTCAAAATTTACAAAAAAAGCCAAGATTTTCAACAGAAACCTAAAATTAGAAAAAAATTAAATATAAGTCTAAAATTTCAAAAAAAGTAATTTTGAAAAATGGCGAATTGATAGTTAAAATTTTAAAAATTGAAATACAAATCTTGTCCCCTGAAACCAAGGAGTATCTCTCTGAAGATGATAAAAAATTTTAATGTCGAAGTATTAAAAAAATTGAAATTTCCAAAAAAAGTGAAATTTTCAGAAATGTGAAATTTTCAGAAAAGTCGAAATTTCCAAAAAAGTCGAATTCTTTAGAAAAAAATCGAATTTTTCAGAAGGAGGTACAGATAATTTCAGAAACAATTAACATTTCCAGGAAAAATCGAAATTTTCATTAAAAAATCTAGAGCATCTGTCTGAAGATGATAGCTTGGCTATCGAAACGCGTTAGAGCAATCTCTGTTGTGTTTTATATACTTTCTTGGTTTCAGGGGACAAGATTTGTATTTTGATTTTTAAAGATAAGCAAAAACCAAAGTTAAAAAAAAAGTTGGAATTTTGACCAAAAGTCAATAACTTGAAGGAATCGACATTTTCAAAAGAAATTATCACTTAAAAAAAGCTGATATTTTTTTAAAAAAATCGACATTTTGACTAATATGTCAAAAACTTTTAAAAAGAATCGTGATTAAAAAAATTGAATTTGAAAAATGGGTTAAAATTTCAAAAATCGTTAAAATTTTAAGAACATGTCGAGATTTAAAAAAAGAAGAATGTTCCTGAATTTTTAAAAAAGCCAAATTTTGAAAAATGTCGAAATCATTGACAGTTAAAATTTTCAAAAAAAAAGTTGAAATTTCGACTAAACATCAACAACTTGAAGGAATCGACATTTACAAAAAAAATCGTTTTAAAAAAATAAATTTTGAAAAATGGTGTGAGTTTTAAAAATAGTTAAAATTTCAAATCGAAACCTAAAGAAACAATTGAAAAATCTTCCCAAATTTTTAAAAATGCCAAAATTTTGAAAAATGTCAAAATCATTCACAGTTGAAATTTCCAAAAAAAGTTGAAGTTTTGACAAAATTTTGAAAAACTTTTGACAAAAAAGTTTTTGACAAAGATGTCGAAAACTTTAAAAAATCCAGATTTAAAAAAAATTCAAATTTAAAAAAAATCCTGATAAAAAAATTGAAACTTTGAAAAATTGGCCGTTTTAAAAAATAGTTAAGGGCTTAAAGACATGTCGAGGCTTAAAAAAAATTGAAAAATGTTCCCAAATTTTTAAAAAAGCCAGAATTTTGAAAATTGTCGAAATCATTGACAGTCAAAATTTTTTCAAAAACTGAAATTTTCACAAAAAAGTTTTTGACAAAGATGTCTAAAGCTTTCTATTTTTAGACATCAAAAATATTTTAGGCGGGATAAGTCACATTTTTGAGGTATAAAAGGGCCCCCACCAGTGAGTTACATAGGCCCCGAGTAAGCTAAATCCGCCCCTGACTACGTGACATTTTATTGAAGATTTTCTATTTGAAAATCACACAGGCTTATTAATAAGGTGGTGTTAGATTTTATTCCAAACATTAGCAGAAGGTTAGTTTGCTTTTCATTTATTTACCGAAGGTATCAGGCGAAATCTATTAACAGCGCGTGCCAGTCATAAAATTGTTTTTGCGTATTTTTCAAACTTCACGCCATCCTTATTAAAATATTGACTTTACGTTCTATTTGACCTAAAGTTTGCAAAAAAAAATGAGGTGATGGTTTTCGTAATCCACAAGGATAATGTATACACAATCAAACACCCAAAAGTAACCGCAAAATTTATATACCTTTTCTCGGAATTTGGACTTTCAAAATTTTAGTTTTGTTCTCGAAATTTGGAATCGAAATTTTGAGTAAAGTCAACATAAATTAAAAATAGCCGATATTTTGACAAAAAAGAAATAATTTTAAAATTTCGAGTTAAAAAAGTTTCAGTTTAAGAAAAACCGAAAAGTTTCAGTTTTATTCTTAATTTCGTAATTTGTGTCAAAATTTCGTTTAAATTTTTAAACTTGACTTCGAAAGATGTTGAAATTTTGACGTAAATATCGACAGAAATACACAATTTCTACAAAAAACTTCGAGCTTAAGGAACACATTTTAGAAATAAAATATTCAAAATTGACAGACATTTTTCTTGGCGTTTCGAATTTAAAAATTTTAATGTCGACATTTTTCCTCGAAATCTAAACTTTTTATAAATATTGAAAAACAGTTTAATTTTTCAAAGTAAAAATTACAAAATTTCTAGTTTAAAATAAATTTGGCGAATGTTAAAAAGAAACATTGGAAACTAATTTTTTTTTGTGTTGAAAACCTGTTTTTTGTTTTAATTTTCACTTTTTTGAAAAATTCATTAATTTGTCGAATTTTCACTTTAAGTTCAATCAATTAATGTTGCTCTTGAAATTTTGAGGTTAGAATGTTTCTTAATTAAAGTCAAAATGTCTCGAAAAGGCGTTTCGGAAAATTTCGAATTTTTATCTATGAGCTTTCACCTGAAATTCGGAGGAGGACAAAGTGTTGAGTTTAAATTCGAAAGTTTGAGAAAACAGTTAAAACTTTTAGATTAAGTTGAAATTTTGAGAAACAGAACTAAAAAAATGGTTTTAGATTTCAACCTAAAATGTTTAAAAAGATTTAGATATTTTGGACAAATTTTTAACTCGAACATAAAAGGAATGTGGAATGTCTCCAGTTTATTTTCGAATTTTCGACTTGAAATTTCGACTTTAAATACGAACACTTATTCGATTTTTTTGAAGTTTATAATTTGAAACCCAAGCCTTGAAATTTAAAAGCTATAGAAAAAGTCAAGCTAAAGCAAAAAATTGCAGAAAAAAGCCACGGTTTAAAATTAAATCTTAAATGTTAAGTATTTTGCTATTCTATCTATAATGCACAGACCAATAGGTTTGAACATTTATTAGATTCGAAGTTTGGAAACCAAATACCGGTTTCAATCTTGTTAGATCTCGTTAGTTTGGTATATCCAACTCGAATGCTAATAAATGTTCCGACAAGTAAGTATTAAAACATTCACCTATTGGTCTGTGCATTATAGAATCCTTGTCTTCTGGGAACTCTCCTAGAGAGCAACCGCTTCGCTGGGTGGCAGTGTTTCAACTGTTGGTGGTTCAGCTACTTATGATTCATTATACACCGCCTGGAGGGCTGCATGAATTTCTAGTCTAGGTTGCATTCTTCTTGCATATTTTGCTATTAAAGGAAATTTTTTGTTTTGAAATTTCGACTTCTCTTCCCAATTCGAATTTGATTCTAATATTATTCCCCAGTTTAAAAATATCAAGTCTAAACTCCGCATTGCGAGGAAAAAGTTCAAATTTAAACAGAAACCAAAAATTTTTAACATTGAAATTTGATTTGTCAAAAGTATTCAAACAAAAAAATCCAAAAGTGGCATAATTTTCAAAGAAATCAAAGTTATTTGCAAAAAACGAAATCTTCAGCAAACTACAAATAAAGTATTAACGGAATTTAAAAAATAACGCAATTTTTAAAAAGTGGAAATTTCGGGGAATTTTCTTTAAAAAAATCGAATATTAAAAAAAATGGAAATTTGAAAAATATTCAAATTTTGATAATAAGTTTCAATAGTAAAAAACAATCAGGTTTTTTAGAAACCCGAAATTTTATAAAAAGGTTTTTAAATAAGTCGCAAATCGCCAAAAATTTTACAAAAGTTGAATATGGAATTTAAAAAAATGAAACTTCAAAGAAGTCGAAAATTTTTAAAAAGGGTGTTGAAAAATATCAGACTTTAAACATTTTTGAGGTCTTTCTAAAAAGAAATCAAAACTATAAAATAGTTGCAAAACTTTCAAAAAAAATCCTACATTTAAAAAAACGGAATTTTTAGAAAATTACGAGTTTATGAAAAAATTGAAATTGTGGAAAACATATTAATGCTTAAAAAATATTGGTTTTTTTTTT
>JAPAGP010000033.1:53581-71399 GCA_028583605.1 Dastarcus helophoroides | reverse complement strand
AAAATCGCGATATTTTTTAAGTTTGAAAATTTCATTCCTTGAAAATCTCGATTTTCAAAATGTCCACTCTTAGTCAAAATTCGATGTTTTCTTTTCGACTTTCGTTAAAAATTTGTTTTTCTAAACGCTCCCTTAATTGAAATAGCAAATGTAAATATGCTTTTGAACGAACTGGTATCTCTCTGAAGATGACAGCTTGGCTGTCGAAGCGCGTTAGAGCAACGTTTGTTGTGTTTTTTAAATCTTTTTTGGTTTCATGGGACAAGTTCTGTATTTCAATACTTTCGAAAACTTCTTTTCTAAATATTTGACCTTTGAAAATCTCCACTTTTGAAAATTTTCATTATTTTTCAAGAATTTAACTTGTTTTGAAAGTGGCGAATCATTTGAAAATTTTGATTATTTTGAAAATTCTGTTTTTTTTTGAAAATTTCCAATTTTAAAAAATGAAACCTGTGTCTTTTTTAAAGATGTTGAACAATTCTTCTTCTTCTTGAACAATTCCACTTGTTTGAAAATGTCTACTTTCTTCGAAAACTTTGCCTTTTTTAAATATATTTTGTTTTGAAAATTCGACCAGTTTATTAGAGAATTTAACTTGCTCTGAAAATTGGGAATCTTTTGAAAAATGTTGATTATTTTGAAAAGTTTAGCTTTTTTTTAGAAAATTTCGTCCTTTTCGAATTTTTTTAGAAGTTTCGACTCTTTTAAAAATGTGGTTTTTTTTTATTGAAAAATACTATTTTTTTCAAATTTTGACTTCTCAAAATTTTACGTTTTACAATTTTCGACTTCTTAGAATATTTAAATTTTTTTAATAGTTTCGAATTTTTTTGAACATTTCCTAAGGATTTTGATTTGTTTTAAAAATGTCGAATTTTATTGCACATGCTGATTTTGAAGATTTTGACTTTTTCGAAATTTTCATTTTTGTCACATTTTCAAGTTTTTCGAGAATTTCAATTATTTGAAAATGTTGAATTTTTAGAAAATTCTACCTTACAACATTTGAGATTTTTTTAAATAAATCGACTTTTTTGAGAGTACCAATTTTCTTTGAAAATTGTTGCACTTTATATTTTGTATTTTTCACTCTTTTTCAAAATTACAATTTCTCTAAAAAATATTCCTGAAACTTTGATTGAAAATTTTGTCTTTTATCTAAATCTAGCTTTTCTGGAATTTTCTAATTTTTTTAATATTTGAACCTTTTTAAAATAATCAACTTTGTTTGAAGAGTTCAAGTTTTGTTCTGAAAATGTCGAATTTTTAACAAAATTTGGGCTTTATTTGAAAATTTCCGCTTTTGTTTCAAATTACGACTTTTTTAAAATGTCTTTTCTTTTTCTTTAAATGTGGACTTGTTTTAAAAATGGGGAATTTTTTGGAAAATTTTAAATATTTTGAAAAAGTCGACTTTTTTGAAAATTTCGTCTTTTTCGAATTTTTATTGAAGCTTAAACTTTTTTGAAAATGTGGCCTTTTTTGAGAAAAACATTTTTTTTTATTTTAGCCTTTCTGAAAATTTTACGTTCTACAAATTAAAATATTTCAATTTTTTAACAGTTTCGATTTTTTTTTTTGAAAATTTCCCAAGGAATTTTAAAAAATGTCGAATTTTGTTAAACACGCTAATTTTGAAGATTTTAACTTTTTCAAAATTTCGATTTTTGTCAAATTTTCGATTTTTTCGACAATATCAACTATTTGAAAATCTTGAATTTTTAGAAAATTCTGCCCTAAAATTTTTGATATCTCTTTAAATAATTCGACTTTTTTGAGAGTACCATTTTTTTCTAAATTGTTGCACTTTATATTTTGGACTTTTGACTTTTTTTAAAAGTGGAATTTTTGTAAAAAATATTTCCAAAATTTTCACTGAAATTTCGCCGAAATTTATCTCTGTTCTAAATTTTGTTTTTCTCGAATATTCTATTTTTTTTTGAATATTTGAACCTATTCAAAAACTTTGCTGGAAGAGTTCAAGTTTTTTTTTGTAGGAAAATGTCGATTTTTCAAAAAACTTTGACTTTATAAAAACATATCCACTTTGTTTTAAAATTGACTTTCTCTTGAATTTCCTTTCTTTTTTTAAAAATGTGGACTTGTTTTGAAAATTGGGAATTTTTTGGAAACACTTTATTATTTTGAAGTTTGAATTTTTTTGAAAATTTCGCCTCTTTCGAATTTTTCTAGTATTTTCAACTTTTTTGAAAATTTGGCTTCTTTTAAAAAACTTTTTTTTGCAAATTCTGGTTTTTCTGAAAATTTGACGTTTCACAAATTGCGAATTCTTAGAATGTTTCAATTTTGTAATAGTTTTGGGTTTTTTTTGAAAACTTTCCAAAAAATTTGAATTGTTTACAAAATTTTAAATTTTGTTGGAAATGTTGATTTTGAAAATTTCGACTTTTTTAAATTTCGATTTTTGTCAAATTTTCAATTTTTTGAAAATTTGGAATTTTTAGAAAATTTCGAGATGAAATTTTTAATATTTTTTTTAAATAATTCGACTTTTTTAAGAGTACCAAATTTTTTGAAAATGAATGTACTTTATATCTCAGGTTTTTGATTTATTTTCAAAATGTCAATTTCTAAAAATATTTTTAAATTTTGATTAAAAATGTTGCCTTTTTTCTAAATCCAGCTTTTCTTATATTTGAACCTTTTTAAAAAAATCAACTTTGTTTGAAGAGTTCGTTTTTTTTTGTTTGAAAATGTCGATTTTTTTTAAACTTTGACTTTTACGACTTTTCTTGAGTTGCCTTTTTTCTAAAGTGTAAATTTTATTTGAAAATTTTGATTTCCTTTTGACTTGATTTGAAAAGTGAAAATCCTTTAAAAATATTAATTTTAAAAACCTAACTTTTTTTCAATATTTTGTTTTTTATTTGGAACATATTGAATTTTTTTGAAAATTTCCACTTCTCATGAAATTATTGTTCAAAGTTTTGAACGAAAATTTCAAATTGTATTTTGCAAATGGCGATCCTTCAAAATTTCTATTTTTTTTGGAAATATCGACTTTTTTTGTAAAAAATATTGTGAAAATTGCGATTTTTCTTTGAAAATTCTGATTTGTCTGTGAAAATTCTAATTTTTCTGAAAATTTACGTTTCACAAATGGCGAATTCTTAGACATTTCAATTTTTTAATAGTTTTGAGTTTTATTTTGAAAATTTTCCAAAAAATTTGATTTGTTTTAAAAATTTCGAATTTTGTTGAAAATGTTGATTTTGAAGATTTTGGCTTTTTCAAAATTTCGATTTTTGTCAGATTTTCAATTTTTTGAAAATTTTGAATTTTTAGAAAATTTCGAGTTAAAATTTTTGATATATTTTTTTAAATAATTCAACTTTTTTGAGAGAACCAAATTTTTTGAAAATTAATGTACTTTTATCTCAGGTTTATAATTTATTTTCAAAATTTCAATTTTTAAAGATATTTTTAAATTTTGATTGAAAATGTTGCCTTTTTTCTAAATCTAGCTTTTCTGGAATTTTCTACTTTTTTTATATTTGAACTTTTTAAAAAATCAACCTTGTTTGAAGAGTTCAAGTTTTTTTTCTGAAAATGTCGATTTTTTTTAAAACTTCGGCTTTATTTGAAAATTTCCACTTTTTTTTTCAAATTACAACTTTTTTGAAATGTCTTTTCTTTGTTTTTAAATGTGAACTTGATTTAAAAATGGGGAATTTTTTGGAAAATTTTGAATATTTTGAAAAAGTCAACTCTTTTGAAAGTTTCGTCTTTTTCGATTTTTTTTTAGACTTTTTTGAAAATTTGGCTTTTTTTTTAAAAAATACTATTTTTTTTTAATTTTAATTTAAATTAAATTAAATTCAACTTTGTTTGAAGAGTTCAAGTTTTTTTTTGTCTAAAAATGTCGATTTATTTTAAAACTTTGACTTTTACGAATTCTTTTGAGTTTCCTTTTTTTTAAAGTGTGGATTTTGATAACGAAGACTTTCACGGCCAGAGTCAGTACAGGATATACTTCTTCCGGGATTGGACCGTGTCAATGAACTACTAAAATGTTCTTTTAGTAGTTCATTGACACGGTCCAATCCCGGAAGAACTGTGGATTTTATTTGAAAATTTTGATTTCCTTTCGACTTGATTTGAAAAGTGCAAATCCTTTGAAAATATTAATTTTGAAAAATATTTATTTTTTTGAATATTTGAAACTTTTTAAAAAATTCAACTTTGTTTAAAGAGTTCAAGTTTTTTTTTTGAAAATACCGATTTTTTTTAAAACTTTTCTTTTACGACTTTTTTTGAGTTTGCTTTTTGTTAAAGTGTGGATTTTATTTGAAAATTTTAATTTCCTTTTGACTTAATTTGAAAAGTGCAAATCCTTTGAAAATATTTATTTTGAAAAATATTTAACCTTTTTTGAATATTTGGTTTTTTGGAACATTTTGAATTTTTTTGAAAATTTCGACTTCTTTTGAAATTGTCGTTCAAAATTTTGAACGAAAGTTTCAAATTTTATTTTGGATATGGCAATCCTTCAAAATTTCTCTTATTTTGAAAATTTCGACTTTTTTGTGAAAAATATTGTGAAAATTGCGATTTTTCTATGAAAATTCTGATTTTTCTTTGGAAATTCTGATTTTTCTTTAAAAATTCTATTTTTCTTGTTAATATTTGATGTTTTTCAAAATTTAAAGTTTTTTGGAAAACATCGATCTTTTTCAAAATGTAAGCCCTCAAACTTGTGACTGAAAATTTGGATTTTTTCGAAATTCAACCAAATTTGGATATTTTGAAAATTTTAACTTTTTTCAAAATTTCTTTTTTTTAAACACTTCGACTCCAAGCTTTCGCCTTTTTTAAAATGTCGATATTTTTCCAAAATTTTGACTTTCCAAAAATATTGCCCTTTAAAAAACTAGTTTTCCTTTTTTAAAAAATTGTATTTTTGTAAATTTTTAAACTTTTTTCAAAGTTTAAGTTAATTTTAACTGAAAATTTTGATCTTTTTTAGTTAAGTGGAGTTTTTGACCTACTGACAGGTGTAAATTTTTGAAAAATCGCCTTTTCTTGAATTTTAGACTTTTTTGGAAGTTTGGACTTTTTTGGAGAATTTTACTTTTATTGAAGAGTTGGTTTTTTAAATTTTAATTCTTTTGTGAAAATTTCCAGTTTTTTTCTAATATTTTAACTTTTCTTGGAAGTTTCGACTTTTTCTTAACATTTTTCTTTCTGAAAAATTCGATTTGTTTTTGAAAAGTTCAATTAGTTTTTGAAGAATTTGCTTTGTTTTTGAAAAATTTCGCTTTTTAAAAAACTCTCTCTTTGAAATGTTGACTTATTTTTGCAAATTTTGACTCTTTTTGAATATTTACTTTTTTGAGAATGTCTACTTTTTTTTGAAAATTTGGACTTTTCTAAATTTAATAATTTGACTTACATTCTTTTGCAAATTGTGGGTTATTTTGAATGTTTACTCTTTTAACAATTTCGACCTTTTTGAAAATCAGGACGTTTCTTAAAGAATTTGACTTGTTTTGAAAATTTCCAATTCAAATTGATTATTTTAAAAATTTTGAGTTTTTTCAAATTATTTTTGAAAATTTAAAATTTTTCGAATTTTTTCAGCTTATTTGAAAATTTCGACTATTTAGAAATTTCGACTATTTAAAACTCTGGACATTTTTTGAAGAGTTGGATTATTCGGAAACATCGATTTTCTTCAAAAAAAAATTTACTTTATACTTAAAAAAACTTTTGGGTTCTTGGAACATTATATTTTGAAATGACTGATTTTTTCTCGAACCTTTGAACATTTTTCCTTTTTTTTAAATTCCACTTATTCTTGAATTTTCAATTTTTTTGAAAATTTTGATCTTGTTTTAAAAATTTTTTCCTTAAAATCTCAAGTTTCTTTAAATGCCTAAATTCAACTTTCTCTTAAATTTTTGATTTTCTTATAAAATTTGAACTTTTTAAACACTTTTATCCATTTTTAGGCAATTTTTTTTACGGTCTTATTGAAAAATTCGCTCTCTATCGAAAGCTTTGACTTCTTTGTGAAAAACTCGTCTTGTTTTGAAAAATGCATTTTTTTTAAAGTTTGATTTTAAACTGATTTAAAAATCAGTTTTTTTTATTTTGCTGGAAATAAATTTAAACTCAAAATGTTTTGAAAAAGTTCAAAATTTCTAGAAAATTTGTCTGAATTTTGAGTACAAAGCTTAGGAAAAATGTAAAAATTTCATCCTTGAAGGTAAGAAAAATTGGCAGAAATTTTTAAAATTTTTCAGCTAAGAAATTCAAATTAAACTTCAAAGTCTAATGGAAGAATTTTTTCGAGAAAAACTAGATGTTTATGAAAAAATTGTAATGCCAAATGTCCATAAAATGGGAATCGGTCAAAATCGTGCACCAACCCGATATTTGTAAACGTTTTTTTTATGTCTTCTGTCTACTTCGCAAAGTGTAAAGGATTCTAATAAACATGTAACGAAACACCTTCAGTCGCAAATTCATTAAAACTTCACCTAAACTTTGCGAAGGCCCACGTTGAAATTAATAACGTTTTAAGTCAAAAAAATATCGCAAAATATCTAGGGTCGGTATCCTATTGCAATGCCAACCTTACGCTTCGGCACAAGATAATGAAATATCATTTAACATAAAAGCGAGGAACTTTTTCAAGGGATGCCTCCAGACCGCTCCTTTTCTGTAATAAATCAAGACTGATTACCCCGGCGCTAGTTCCAACCCCATTTTCCTTATAGCCTCTTTCTTACATCCTGTTTTCTAACGATCAAACTTGCTAGTCTGAAACGCTTCCAGTAAAAATGCTTCTAATTTCTTCAAGACGCGAGAATTTGGATAAATTCATCGCTGGTGATGAAAATTTGTTTATTCGGTACTTTTCGTATTACTGCCTCATCGGCGGTTATACCAGTAATTTTTTGATGATGCAGTAATGCGAAACCTGGTCCTGTGTTAGCAAATATTTATCGAAACATAGTGGAATTTTTAATATCTTTTGTTTTTTAATCCTTAATAAAGTTAAATAGTTATGAAGAGTAAAATATTATTAATATTAATAATAATAATTTTAATCTACAAATTATGAGATTTTTATTTGTGGTAGTACGATTAATTTCGAAATAAAAAAAAACAGTATTGTATCCTACTTTTAAGTTTTCACTTCTGTCGGCCCCCATAAATAACCAATTTTTTTTTTTAGGTGCAGACCGCTTTAAAAGCTAATTTTCTTCTTCGTATTCGAATTAAGTGTCCAAATCAATAATATGTCGTATAGACATAGACGGACAACTAATGTTATATTGTTTTTTTTTTACAATTTCCATAGTAGCACTAATAGAAATTAAATAATAGTTCAAATGCGACAATTCCGTATTCCATCGATAACGTCGTCCTAATGGACCTTTTGTACCGCATTTAATTAAATTAAAAGTTTCTAGCTCCGTGTCGCGGCCGAGGAAGTAGTTTTTCGATAAAATCTTCGGTAGGAATCGAAACTGTAAGCTAATGGCATTTTCACTTGGCGACCTTATGGTAAAGGCCGGACGATTTGTCGTCGTCGTGTCATTTAACGCGAAATCTACCGCACGGAATTTCTCTCGTCGAAAATAATTGGCCAGAAACTATTAATTTTTGACATTTGACATGGCAAATTAACTTTTATAACTTTATCGTGGTCAATTTCGCGATGCCCAGCTGAAAACCGAGCGAACGGGCGATAAATTCTTTTGATTGGCGCGACTGGCAAATTCACTGTTGTTAATTCGGGTAATTTTGGAAATTTCATGCTTGTTTCGTTTGTTAACGAGGCATCATCAGATGTAACGCAATTACATCTTATTGAATGCTTGAGTTATAGGGATACTTGAGTGTGGTTATTTCCGTGATGTTAATTCGCTCATGTTTGAAAATTTTAAATAATATAACGTTATTATACCACACGACTTTTGTCAATGTTTAATACCTTTCGAATGATCCAAAAGACAATAATAGGAAGTTATAATCAAAGACAATGTATTGGGTGTTCAATTGAAAAAGTCATCAATTTGGTAATAAAATTTTATGTTTATAACGTATGTCGTAGATAATCAGTGACTGACAACTTCAAGGCTGTAGTACATTTGAACTACTATCATAACAAACTACCGGTGGACATCGTGATTCTGCTTAATATCACTCGAAGATCTTAAAGTGACCCTCTGCTTGCGTATCTCGTTAATTGAAGTTATATTCCGCCAAGGAAAATTACTTTCTCAGAGAGTTTATTTTTCCCTAGAAAATTCTAACCCCTTAGCTTAAATAAAGTATCAAAGAGACGCTTGATAGATCAACTGAAACAATAAGTAATTGCAGTGGCGGCTCGCAGCCACAGCTAATGAGGGTGCTGCGACAGTGTTTAGCGTTTTAAAATATTTAAATTTTCTAATGAAAATTTCGACATTTCAAAACGTTACTTTTCGAAAATTTTAGTCATTTTCTAAAATATCAAATTTTTGGAAAACTTAAAAATTTTGACTATTTTGTTAATTTCAATTATTTTCAAAATTTTGACATTTTTTGCAAACTGTCGATCCTTTATTTGAAAACTGTGATTTTTTTTAAGTCAGACATTTCTTACAAACTTTTATTGAAATTTTCGACTAATACTTCGTAAATTTTCGACTCCATTTCAAAATTTGACTTTTTTTTCACAATTTCGACTCTTCTTGAAAAATTGACTTTTTTGAAAAGTTCAATCTTTTTTAAAATTTTATTTATACATTTTTTAAACATTTCCTATTAAATCTTCGACTTAAAAGAAAAGATCCTTTTCAAAATTGAACTATTGAAAATTTCGACTTTTTTTTTAAATTTTAGCTTTTTAAAATTTTAACTTTTTTGATAATTACGAATTTTTCGATAATTTTAAGTTTTCTACAATATTCAAAAAAGCTGAATTTTTTGATTTAATTAAAAACTCTGCAATTCATTTTAAATGTCGATATTTTTCCAAAAATTCGTTTTTCATTGACATTCCCAAAAATTATCGAAAATGTCGACCATTTTAAAAATTGAACATTTTTTCGAAATCCTTATCTTCTTTTGAAAATTTGACTTTCTAAGAAAATTTCAAAATTTGACTTTTTTTTAAAAAAAATTCGACTCTTCCGATAACTTTAGCTTCATTTTTTAAAAGTGGTTTAACTTTATATTTTTTTTTAGAAAAATTTTGAAATAACATTCGAATTTTAAAAAAATCAATAGCAAAAATTTCTATTTTTAAAATTGTGCAAAGTTTTGAAACAAATTTCAAAAAAAACTTTTAATACAATAAATAAAATAATAAATAAATAAATAATAAATAATACATTTTATATACAAATAAATTGCCAGAATTTGAATTTTAATCTCAAAAAATTGGCTTCAAGCTGGAATATTTGATTTTTGAAATTTCTCTGGAACTTCAAAATTATTAGAAAAAAATTAAATTAGAACAGTAAATTGTTAATGAATATCTTTCAAAATTTTAATTAATTTTAATTTCAAAATTTTGAGACTTCTAAAAATGTTGATTCTTTTTCTCCAAAATTTCAATAATTCCCACTTTTAAGCCGAAATTATAAGAATATTTTTGAGAATTTAATTCATTTCAAAAAAAACTTTTTTCTTCAATTCGAAACTGTTATTTTTTTTTGAAAAATGTTGTTTACTAATAAGAAACTTTTTCTAGAAATATAATCTACTCTCTCTTGAAATTTTGAGTTTAATTCTTAGATTTCGATTTTTTTTTAATCGAAATTTGAATTTTAAATTTGAACTTCAGAATTTCAAGAATAATTTTAACATTTTTAGAAAAATTGAAAATTCCGATTCAGAATTTTCTTTGATCCTACAATAGTAGTAATTTTTTAGAGAAATATCAAATTGTAAAAAAGGTTGAAATTTGCAAGGTTCATTTTTTCTTGAAATTTCAATATTTTTCCCAAATTTTTCTTATTTTTATGCAGATTTGAAGCTTATTTTCCCTAAACTTATACTTAACAATTTTTAGTTTCTTATCAAAATTACAAAATAAAATAAACTTTAAAATATTAAAATTTCGGCAAAAAACGTTTAAAATCTCAAAACAAATTAGAGAAAAATCAAAATTTCTACAAGAAAAAATTGTTTAAAGATAAAATTTTCAGGAAAAGTCGAAATTTCAAATAAAATTTTTGTATAAAATGTTTAGAGAAAAACACAAAGGGAAAAAAAGCAAAATGTCGTAGAGAAGAAATCGAAATTTGAAATATCTTTACAAAAAAGTCGAAATCTTTTGTTTTCTGAATATGTTGAAATTTTTATAGAGCTTTCAGGTTTTTTTCCAAACATGTTTTGTCAAAACTACAAAATAAAATGAACTTTAAATTGTTAAAGTGTCGTGAAAAAACTTTTAAAATTTTAAATTTTTAAAGCTTTAAAATTTAAAATGTTTTAAGCAAATTAGAGGAACACGAAGAAAAATCTGGAGAAGTTGGAATTTCTAGAAGACATTTTAAGAACACTCAGGAAAAATGGAGATTTCGAGAAAATTTCTTTTTATAAAATATTTAAGAAAAATGGAAACTGCAGAAAAAATCAAAATTTCCTAAAAAAATCGAAATATCTGAAAAAACTCTCTTAAACAAAATGAGATTTGAGGTAAAAAGTCGAAGAAACCCTATTATTAACTTATTTTTTAGAGAAATAGTAAAATGCGAGCTGAGTTAGTTGGATTTAGATTTTTTCTTGAAATTCAAATTATTTTCTCAAAATGTTGACATTTTAAAAGAAACTTTAGTTAACATTTTAATTCCTGCTCGAAATATTGATTTCTTTCTCAAAACTTGTACAAAAATTAGTTTTTGAAAATGTGATTTTGATCTAAATTAAAAATAAAATAGGTTTTTAAATGTCGTAACCTTGTGAAAGAAACCTAAATTTCCTAAAAAAAGAAATCAGAGAAAATTAAAAATTTCTACAAAAAATTGTGTAATGACTAGTGTCAGAAAATTTTGTTACTTCGACTTGTTCTCAAAATTCTCCCTTTTTTCAAACTTCCAAAAAATTTCGAGTTTTTATTAATTTCGACTTTTTTCTAGAAATTTCAATCAATTAGTTGAAAGCTTTTCTTGAAATTTTGAGTTATTCTTAAAATTTTAAGTTTTAAATTTTGTCGAATGTTCAAAAAAGGGGAGAGTTTTGAGAACAAGCAGAAGTATCAAAAAAAAACTCGAAATTTTCAAATACAAGTGATTATTGAAAAAATAATTTAAAATTCGCGCTCGTTTTTAGAAATTTTGATTTGTTTTTGATATTTCGAATTTTTCTCATAATTCGCCGTTGTCTCGAAATTCCGAGTTTTTCTGAAAATTTCGATCGTTTTCCCAAAATTTTGATCTTTTTTGGAAATTTCGATCTTTTGTCGAAATATGATCCTTTATGTTTTTAATAATCTAAGCTTAGTCCCTAAAATTTCAAAATTTCGAATTCGTAAATGCCTATTCTTCAACATTTTCCTGTTTTATCAAATTTCGACTTTCTGTGTGAAGTTCTAAAAATTGGTTTTCGTTGAATTTCGTCTTTTTCCTCAAAATTCAACTCTTTTTTCGAAAATTGTTTTTTTTTAATTTCGATTTTATTCGCTAAATTCCACTTATGTTTTAAAAGTTGACTTCTTTAAAACTGTTTGCTCGAAATTTCGCCTTCTATTCGAAATTACGTTGTTTTTCCTAACATTTTTTGAAAACTTCCTACTTTTAGAATCTAACTTTTCAGAAATTTCGACTAGTTTATTAAAATCTGCCTTTTGCTCGAAATTGTGATCTTTATCTCAACATTTTGATCTTTATCTCGATTTTTAGAATTTTTTTTTCAAAAATTCGTTTTTTTTTGGAAATTTTGACTTTTTCCTGGAAACACATCTCAAAAGTTCTCCATTTTTGATACAATGCGTGTTTTTTTCGAAATTTCGAGTTTATCTCATCAAATACCTTATGGTTCTGGAATTCTCATCAACTGTTTCCTAAAAATTCGTATTTTTTTAAAGTTGCGATATTTTTCTCAAAATTCGACTTTTTAAGAAATTTCGGGTTAATCTCAAATTCCATTTTTTTTATTTCTGGAAATCTGATTTTTTTCCTCGAAATTCGCCTTTTTTCAAAATTTCGATTTTTTTCAAGATTCTTCTTTTGATAAACGACTTTTTTCAAGAGTTGACTTTCTGTGTGAAATTCTCATCAACTTTTTCCTTAAAATTCGTATTTTTTTGGAAGTTTCGATATTTTTCTCAAAATTCAACTTTTTAAGAAATTTCGGGTTAATCTCAAAATTCAATCTTTTATATGCCTGGAGACTTGATGAAATCTTTTAGAAAAATTATTAGAAAAGTTCAAAATCACATTTTCAAAAACTAGTTTTTGAAAATGTGATTTTGATCAAAATTAAAAATAAAATAGGTTTTTAAATGTCGCAACCTTGTGAAAGAAACCTAAATTTTCTAAAAAAAAATCAGAGAAAGCTAAAAATTTCTACAAAAAATTGTGTAATGAAAAGTGTTCAGAAAATTTTGATAAGAAAACTCGTAAGCGAAACTGGGGGTGCTGCAGTTCCACAGGGCCTATACGCCAGCCGCCACTGAGTAATTGCATTGTCTTCATCTGACAAAAAAAAATCACACATTGGTGACTTTTTCAATTGAACACACGATATATTGTCTTGACAATATACATTGTTTTTGACAACGGACTGATAATCAGAATAAACTACACTTTCAAGAAATCTGTGTAAAAACAACTCGCTCAGCAATAACTTCTCTTAAAGAGCTCTTACAGTCAACATTTTTTAAAGTCTGACATCAGGAAATATTGTCAGAAAGTTAACATTATGTTAACATAAAGATTTCTCATGCTACAGACATCTAACAAAATTATCTTATAGATATCTCTTAGATGTCCGTAATTTGACGACTAAAAAAAGTTATCTAAATGTTAACATTTCTGTGGCTCTTAAAGTTATCGCTCTAATGATATCTTTAAGATATCTTTCTGATTTAGATGCTGTATGGGAAGATACATAACGGGTCAGTTCTTAGCATTTCCCAATATGTCTGTTTTGACAGAAAATCAGAACGGAATCGTGATGGTGGTCAGGAAAAAACAAATCGTTTCGCTGTAGCGTCCGGTAGTCGGTGAGGTGTTTTTGGAAGTGAAACAAAAAAGTGTTTTATCGTACCGTTATGCGAAAGTATGCTCTTCTTCTCTGATGGGGGGCGCCACCAATTCTCCATGTACTCCTAGCATCGATGGCCGCGGTTGCGGGTCTCTATGGCTTGGGAGATGAGGCTCGAGCCCCCAGGTAATTAATTTATACCTCTTTAAAAAATCACAAGCACGAACGTGGGCTTGGATCCAATGTATCATTGATTGGATGTTTCATTTACTATTTTAATTTCAATTTCAAAGAAGGTTTTACCTCTTTATCACATCAGCAATTAATGAATAATTTCGCTAACGTATTTCGCCAGTAGAACTGGCATTTCCAAGCCCAGTTATCTTAGTTCAGTGAGCTAGTTTTAATTTCAACTTTCAAAGATTGTATACTATTATTAAATTGAAACTTCTAAAAAGTCCTGGTCGGAACCTCGACTTTTTCCTCAAATAACTTGTGCTACCTCAAATTAAGTTGTAGCGCTAATTACGTCTAAGGTAAATCCAATAATCATTCTATCCTTGGAAATATTTATCGAACCTAATTGTTGGATTAAAAACGGTTTATTTAATTGAAAACTTGATTCGTCTTCTCAGAAATAAACAGAATCCGCGAAAACGAGGTTTAAGACAACATAAATAAATTTCCACTGATGGACCTCTGACAGCTTCTAACAGGACTTCAAATAAAATTGAATTTGCATGGCTGACGGTGGAGAAAAATCGGACATGATATTATTAGAGACCGACTTAAACCAGATTATTGGCCGACACCGAAACCGAAACAAAATCTTCAGTTCTCTCTTCGACCAAAATCGAACCTTTTGAAAGTTCAAATTTTAAGTTTATAGATCAAATTCGACTAGTCGTGGCATAAGTAGGCTAACTATGTTGCCATAAATTTTAAAAAAAAGATAGAATTCGAGTATTTGCTAGAAATATCGACCTTGAAGTTGGGATTTTAAAAAGAACTATCATTTTCAACTCTAAACTGAATCATATAAGAAAAATGTTAATATTTAAATAAAAAATTAACCAAACTAATAATAAAAATATTCTCGAAATTCCGTCTTTAAAATTTGAAAACGAATCGAACATTGATGTTTTGAGAAAAACAGAAAAAAATCGAAATTTTCGAAAAAGATCTGAAAATTGAGGTCCTTATTTTAAAAAAAAGTAGACACTTTTAAAAAGGCCCAAGTTTCAAAAAAGACGACATTTTAAAAGTAAAAATTTTGAAAAAAATTAAAGTTTTTAGAAAATCTTAATTTTGAAGTCCAAATTTTTCAAAAAAAGTAGAAATTTTGGAAAACATCGAAGATTTGTGAAAAAGAAAAAATCAAAATTTTTGAAAGAGATCTAAATTTTGGCAAGTCCAAATTTTCACAAAAGATCGACATTTTTGAAAAGTTTGAAACTTGAAAAGGAAGTCGAAATTTAAAAAAGAATAGAAATTTTGACAAGGATCTAAGTTTAAAAAAAAGAAAAAACAAAATTTTGTAAATTAATTTACCTGAATTTAAGAACGCCTAACTTTTCAAAAAAAAATTTACGCTTTTGAAAAGTTTGAAACCTGAAAATAGCATAAATTTTGGAAAAAGTGGAAATTTTAAAAAACATCGTTTCCAGAAAAAAATGGAAATTTCCGAAAAATATCCTAATTTTAAATATTCCGAATTTTCGGTCGGCGTTTTTGAAAAGTTCAAAACTTAAGAAAAGTCGAGATTTGAAAAAAATTAAAAAAACCTCAAGAAAGTTTAAAGAAAAGTTAGACATTCGAAATTTTCAAAAAAATCTGAAATTTGAAGTCTAAATTTTTAAAAAGGGTCGACATTTTTAAACATAGTGATACCTAAGAAAGTAGAAATTTTAATAAAAGTAGAACATTTTAAAAATGTAGAAATTTTAAAAAACATCGAAGTTTTGGGAATGAAAATCGAAATTTTCGAAAATAATTCTGCTTTTTAACAGTCCGAATTTTTTGAAAAGGTCCACGTTTTTGAAAAATTCGAAGCTTGGGAAGAGTCAAAATTTAGAAAAAAAAGTAGACATTTAAAAAGCACTGATGGATTACAAAAAAGAAAAAAAAATCGAAATTTTCGAAAAATCTGTTTTGGGGTCAATTTTTTTTAAAATGCTCGAGATTTTTGAAAATTTCGAATCCTAAAAAATAGCAATTTTAAAAAGCTACAAATTTTAAACAACCTCAAATTTTTGTGGAAAAATAGAAAATTTGAAATTTTGGAAAAAATCTATATTTTAAAAAATCAAAAAGAAAAAATCTTTTCGAAAAAAATCTGAATTTTGAAAAGTCCAAATTTTCAAAAAAAGGTTAACATTTTTCAAAAGCTTGAAACCTAAAAGAAGTGGAAATTAATAAAAAAAGAAGAAATTTGGAAAAAAACGCCGACATTTTCAGAAAAAGGGAAAAATTCGAATTTCTCAGAAAAATCTGAATTTTGAAAGTCTAAATTTTCAAAAAAGGTCGTCACTTTTTAAAATCAAAATTTTAAAATAAGGAAGTTTTAAGGAAAAGAGAAAAAATCGAAATTTTCAAAACAATCTGAATTTTGAAAGGTTTGAAACCAAAAAAAGGTCGAACCTATAAAAAAGGTAGATATTTTAAAAAGCACCGAAATTTTGAGAAAAAAATAAAAAATCGAAATTGGAGAAAAAATCTGAATTTTACAAATCCAAAATTTCGATAACGGCGGACGTTTGCAAAAAATGTTAACGTTTTTGAAAAGTTCGTAACTTAAAAAAAGTCGAAATTTAAATAAGAAGTAGAAAGTTTGATTAAATCGAAATTTTCCAAAAAAAAAACTGAAATTTGAAAAGCTCGAAATCTAAAAAGGTCGAAATTTTACAAAAGGTAGAAATTTTGAAGAACCTTCGAGTCGAGTCTTAAGAAAAAGGGAAAAATGGATTTTTTCGAAAAAATCTCAATTTTCAGAAAAGGTCGACTTTTAAATGTTAAGAAGGCGAAATTTAACAATATTAAAAAATTTTAAAAATATCGGTTTTAAAAAAAAAATTAAATTTTCGAAAAAAATTAACATATTCAAAGAGATCGAAAGCTTAAAGAACCAAAATTCTGCAAAAGCTCAAGGTCAAATTTTGAAAAAAGTTTTTGAAAAGTTCGAAACTTAAGAAAAGTCGATATTGTAACAATTAGAATTTTAAAACGTCGAAGCTTTGAAGAAAAAGAAAAAAAAAACAAATTTTCGAAAATATCTGAATTTTGAATAGCGACATTTTGGAAAGTTTCGAAACCTAAAAAATTGGGAATTTTAAAAGAATGAAAATTTTGAAAAACATCGAAGTTTTGAGAAAAAGAACAAATTCGAAATATTCGTAAAAAAATCTAAATTTTTAAAATTCAATTTTTCGAAAAGAATTTGCATTTTCGAAAAGTTTAAACCCAAAAATAAGTCGAAATTTCGGAAATAAGTAAAAATTTTGAAAAAGATCGAAGTTTTGAGAAAAGAAAAAATCAAACTTTTCGAAAAAATCCAAATTTTGAAAAGTTCAAAAAAAGTCGATGTTTTTAAAAAGCTTGACACCTTAAAAAAGTCGAAATTAAAAAAAAAATAAGAACTTTGGAACAACACCGAAATTTTGAGAAAAAGGAAAAAATCGAAATTTCAAAAAAAAATCAAAAAAAGTTAACGTTTTTAAAAATTTTGAAATATTGAAATATTTAAACATCGAGGATTTGAAAAAAAAAAGAGAAAAAGATCGAAATTTTCGAAAATATCTGAATTTTGAAAAGTTTGAAACCTAAAAAAAGTCGAAATTGTGAAAAAAGCAGAAATTTTGAAAAATGTCGAAGTTTTGAAAAAAAGAGGAGATATGGAAATTTTCGAAAAAATCTGAACTTTGAAGTGTCCAAATTTTCAAAAAGGGTCGACGTATTTGAAAAGTTAGTAACCTAAAAAAAGTCAAAATTTAAAAAAGTTGAGAATTTAAAAACATCGTAGTTTTGAAGAGAAGAAAAAAAATTGTAATTTTCGAAAAAATCTAAATTTTGAAAAGTTCGACATCTAAAGAAATGGACATTTTAAAAAAGGTAGAAATTTTGAAAAACGGCAGTTTTGAGAAAAAAATCGACATTTTTGAAAAAAAATCTGAATTTTGCAAATCCAAATTTCCAAAAGTATCAATATTTTTGAAAGGTTCGTAACTTAAAATAAGTCGAATTTTTAAAAAAGTTGAAATTTTGAAAAACATTGTAGTTTTGAGAAAAAGAAGAAAAAATTCGAAATTTTCAAAAAAAAATCTTAATTTTGAAAACTCTAAATTTTGAAAAAAGTTTTTGAAAAGTTCTAAACCCCAAGAAAAGTCGAAATTAAAAAAAAAGGAGAAATTTTAGAAGACATTGAAATTTAAGGAAAAAGAAAAATAATCGAAATTTATGAAAAAATCTGAATTTTGTAATCTAAATTTTCAAAAATGGTCGACATTTTGGAAAGTTTCCAAACCTAAAAAAAATGGAAATTTCAACAGGGTGGAAATTTTAAAAAACATCAATGTTTTCAGAAAAAGAGAAAATTCGAAATATTCGTAAAAAATCTAAACTTTGAAAATCCAATTTATCAAAAAAGGTC
>JAPAGP010000033.1:0-46418 GCA_028583605.1 Dastarcus helophoroides | reverse complement strand
ATAAATTTAAAAGTCGAAATTTTCAAAAATTAATCCTAATTTTGAAAAAATACAAACACGGGATTTTGAAAACAAAAATAATTATAGTTGATCTTTAAAAAATGAATTTTTCAAAAAAGTCAACATTTTCGCAATAAAAAATTTTCAAAAAAAGTCGAAATTTTCAAACAAATCAAAATTTTTAAAACAAGTTGAAATTTTGAAAAAAAATGAAAATTTTCAAAAAAAAATCGTAATTTTGAAAAGGGTTATTTTATTAATAAATACGAGTTTTTAAAAGTATCTAAATTTTCAGTCGAACTTGAGGAAGATTAAATTTTTCAATAAATAATATAAATTTTAAGTTGGAAAAGAAAAAAACGCCATTTTCAAAAAAAAATGTAATTTTGGAAAAGGTAAACTTTTATAAAACATGCGGAATTTTGAGAAAATCTAAATTTTTAGCCGAAATTAAAAAAATCGAATTCTTCAAATACATTAAATTTTTCAAAAGATCAAAATTTCAAAACAAGTTAAAATTTTTAAATAAAAAGAATATTTCCAGAAAAAGTCGAAATTCTGAAAAAAAGTTGAAGCTTTTCAAAAATATTTTAATTGCCAAGTTCGAAATTTTCAAAAAAAGTAAAAAAAATAATCAAAAGAGTTTAAATATTCAGAAGAATTTAAGATTTTTCAAGATAATCTAATTTTTTAAAAAAGTCCAATTCTTCAAAGAATCTAAAATTTTCCAAAAGTCGAATTTTTGAGAAACAGTAAAAATTCTCAAATTTACCACAATTTTGAAAAAAGTCGCAATTTTCAATGATAATCGCCATTTTCAAATGAATGGAAATTCAAGGAAAATTAGAAATTAGAAAACAAAATAAAATTTGGCGAAAAGTTGAAAGTTTTCAAAAAAAAACCTAAATATTCAAAAAGGTTGGGAATTAAAAAAAATCGTAACATACAGGAATCCGAATTTTAAAAACAAAGGTTTTGAAAAAATCTTACTTTTGAAAAAAGGTCGAAATTTTTAATAGAAAATCGAAATTTTAAAATAGATTTTAAAATGAAAATAAAAAGAACAATTTTTAAAATTTAGTAAAAATCGTTTATTTATATTTGATAAATATACATGAAAAAATACATTTTCAATCGAAATTTATAAAAAAAGAAAAATGAATTTTTTAAAAAAAGCCAAAATTTTTAAATAAATCTAAACTTCGAGAAAAATCAAAGTGGAACTTTTTGAAAAAAAATCTAAATATTCAAAACAAGTCATTTCGTGAAGAGCCAAAATTTAAGAAAAAAATCGAAATATTCAAGAATTTAAAAAAAATCGAATTTTTGAAAAACATTTGGAATGTTTAAAAAATTCTAATTTTTCAAAATACAAGTCAAAATTGTCAAAGAAATCAAAAATTTAATAAAAAATCGAAACTCTAAAAGAAATTAGCATTTTTCAAAGAGTAAAAATTTTTGAAACAACACAAATTCTTCAGAAAAGTCAAAATTTCGAAAAAAAAATACGAAATTTTGAAAAAAATACGAAATTTTGAAAAAAATACGAAATTTTGAAAAAAATAAGAAATTTTGAAAAAAATGCGAAATTTTGAAAAAATACGAAATTTTGAAAAAAAAACACTTGAACTTTTTAAAAGTGAGAACCTAAAAGTAAAAGTTTTTAATAAAAATGTAAATTGTCTGTAAAAGTCGAAATGTTAGGAAAATTGTAATTTTTCAAAATAAAAGTCGAATTTGTCAAAGAAATCGAAATTTCTAGAAAAAAATCGGAATTCTAAAAAAATTTGCGTTTTTCAAAAACAGTCAAAATTAAAAACTAAATAGTTAAAAAGTCGAAATTTTCAAAACTAGATACTTATTTCAAAAAAAGTTTAAAAAATTCAAAATTTTAACACGAAGCGCGTTCATTGAAATAATCAAAATTTTCAAAAAAGTTAAAATGTCTAGAAAAATACAAAATTCTAAATAAGAGAACTCAAAATTTTTAGAATAGGGAACTTTAAAGTTGAAATTTTCAATAAAAGTGTATATTTTCAGTAAAAGTCGAAATTTTCAAAAAATGTCAAAATTCGAGAAAAATTTGACATTAGAAATAAAAAACTTAAAAGCCAAAAACGTGAAAAGTCGATGCTTTAAGCCAATATTTGAAAAAATGCGACATTTAAAAAAAAGGCTAAACATTAAAAAAGCTCCGAATATTTTAAGAAATTCCAAGTATTTGAGAAATAAATAAAACTTTTAAGATTAAAATTTTGAAAAAGGTCCAAATGTAAGGATGAAAATGTGTAATTTTCAAAAAACCCAAATTTTCAGTCGAACTTTTAAAAATTTGTATTTTCTAACAAAAGTCGAAGTTTACAAAAATCATATTCTTTAAACAAAAAAAGTCGAAAATAAAAAAAAAACATTTGTGAAAACAACGTGGAATTTTTTTAGAAAAACAAATCGTTTAAAATAAGTTTTTAAAAAAATCCAAATTTTCAAAGAAAAACCAAACGGATTCGAAATTTTCAAAAATAATGGAACTGATCAAAAAAATTTCAGAATTTTGAGAAACATAGAAAATTCTGAAAAACAAAATTGAAATTTTCAATAAAAGTCGAAATTTTCAGGAAATGTCGAAATTCTAGAAAAATTTAGTATTAAAAAAAATCAAAACTTCATAAAAAGTCGATTTTTTAAGTCAATATTTGAAAAAAGTTTGAACTATTTAAAAAAGATCGGAATACTGAAAGAAATTCGATATATGTAATCACGAGAATTTTTTAGAACTAATAAAAGTGTCGAGAAAAAGTCGAAATGTTGAAATAAAGTCGAAATTTGGTAAAAGCTCCAAATTAAAAAAAACAGTAATTTTAAAAAAATCCAAATTTTTAGTTGAAATTGAAAAAAATGAATTTTTCTAAAAAAGTCCAAATTAAAGGAAAATTGAATTCCTCAAACAAATAAGCCTAAATTTTGAAAAAAAATCTGAGAAAGTGGAAATATTTTAGAACAAGTTTTATTTTGAAAATAAGTCGAAATTTTCAAAAAACCTATTCAAACAAATTTGAAATTTTCAAAAACGGTCTAATTTTTCAACAAAAAAAGTCAAACTTTCAAAATAATGAATTTAAAAATAGAGATTTTCAAAAACGTAACAAATTTCAAAAAAACGGAAAATTTTGGCTAAAAGTCAAATTTTCAAGAATCGCACTTTCGCACTTACTCAATAAAAGGCGCAATTTTCAAAAAAATTTCGAAATTTGAGAATAAATTGACGTAAAAAAAAGTCAAAACTCAGCGAAAGTCGATAAAAGCTTAGAAAAAACGACGAGATGTCAAAAAAAGTCAAAATTTTAAAAAACCCAACAATTCAAACCAATTTGAAATTCTCAAAAATGGTCTAATTTTTCAGAAAAAAGTCAAACTTTCAAAATAACGAATTCTTTAAAAGAAAATCGAGATTTTCAAAAACCTAACAAATTTCAAGAAAATAAAATTTTAAAAAAAGGCCAAATTTTCAAAAATCGCACTATTGAAAAATTTCACATATTCAATAAAAGGGCCAGTTTCCAAAGAATTTCAAAATTCGAGAATAAATTGACCTAAAAAAAAGTCAAAACTCAGTGGAAAGTCGATAAAAGCTTTGAAAAAACGACGAAATTTTACAGAAAGGTAGAAGTTTTCAAAAACGGTTTAATTTTTCAAAAAAAAAGTCAAACTTTTAAAATAATGACTTCTTTAAAAGAAAATCGAGCCTAACGAATTCCAAAAAAAAGAAAATCTTGAAAAAAGCCACATTTTCAAGAATCGTACTTTTGAAAAATTCCTTATATTCAATAAAAAGGCTAATTTCCAAAAAATTTCGAAATTCGAGAATAAATTGACTTAAAAACAAGTCAAAACTCAGTGAAAAGTCGATAAAAGCTTTGAAAAAACGACGAAATTTTGAAAAAAGGTCGACATTTTCAAAAAATCTAACTATTCAAACCAATTTGAAATTTTCAAAAACGGTCTAATTTTTCAAAAAAAAGGCAAAATTTTAAAATAACGAACTCTTTAAAAGAAAATCGAGATTTTCAAAAACCTAACAAATTCCAAAAAAAGGAATATTTGAAAAAGCCAAATTTTTAAAAATCGCACTTTTGAAAAATTTCACCTTTTCAATAAACGGACCAATTTTCAAAAAAATTTCGAAATTCGAGAATAAGTTGCCTTCAAAAAAAAAGTCAAAATCAGTGGAAAGTCGATAAAAGCTTTGAAAAAACGAGGAAATTTTGAAGAAAGGTCGAAATTTTCAAAAAACCCAACTATTCAAACCAATTTGAAATTTCCAAAAATGGTTAAATTTTTCAAAAAAAAATCAAACTTTCAAAATAATGAATTCTTTAAAAGAAAATCGAGATTTCCAAAAACCTAACAAATTCCAAAAAAAAAGAAATTTTGAAAAAAGCTACATTTTCAAGAATCGCACCTTTGAAAAATTCCACGTTTTCAATAAAAGGAGCAATTTTCACAAAAATTTCTAAATTCGAGAGTCAATTGACTTTTAAAAAAAGTCGGAACTCAGTGGAAAGTCGATAAAAGCTTTGAGAAAACGACGAAATTTTTAAGAAAATTCTCAAAAAACCCAACTATTCAAACCCATTTGAAATTTTCAAAGGTGGTCTAATTTTTCAAAAAAAAAGCATAATTTTAAAATAACGAATTATTTAAAAGAAAATAGACTATTCAATTATTCAAACCAATTTTTCAAAAACGGTGTAATCTAAAAAAAAAAAGTCAACATTTCAAAATAATGAATTCTTTAAAAGAATATCAAGATTTTCAAAAACCTAACAAATTCCAAAAAAGGGAAATTTTGGAAAAAAGCTAAATTTTCAAAAATAGCAATTGTTATTTTCAGTAACAGGCGCAATTTTCAGAAAAATTTCGAAATTCGAGAATAAATTGACTTAAAAAAAAAGTTAAAACTCCGTGGAAAGTCGATAAAAGGTTTGAAAAAACGGCGAAATTTTGAAGAAAATTCGAAATTTTGAAAAACCCAACTATTCAAACCAACTTGAAATTTTCAAAAACAGTCTAATTTTTCAAAAAAAAAATTAAAATTTCAAAAAAGTGAATTCTTTAAAAGAAAATCGAAATTTTCAAAAACCTAACAAATTCTACAAAAAAGGAAATTTGAAAAAAAGCCAAATTTTCAAGCATCGCACTTTTGAAAATTCCACATTTTCAAAAAAGGAGCAATTTTCAGAAAAATTTCGAAATTCGAGAATAAATTGACGTTAACAAAAAAGTTAAAACTCAGTGGAAAATCGATAAAAGCTTTGAAAAAAACGGTGAAATTTTGAAGAAAGGTCGAAATTTTCAAAAAACCCAAGTATTCAAACCAATTTGAAATGTTCAAAAATGGTCTAATTTTTCAAATAAAAATCAAACTTTTAAAATAATGAATTCTTCAATAGAAAATCGAGATTTTCAAAAACTTAACAAATTCTAAGAAAAGGAAATTTTGAAAAAAGCCAAATTTTCAAGAATCGCACTTTTGCAAAATACCACATATTCAATAAAAGGAGCAATTTTCAAAAAAATTTCGAAATTCGAAAATAAATTGACTTCAAAAAAAAGTCAAAACTCAGTGGAAAGTCGATAAAAGCTTTGAAAAAGCGATGGAATTTTGAAGAAAGGTCGAAATTTTCAAAAAACTTAGCTATTCAAAGCAATTTGAAATTTTCAAAAACGGTCGAATTTTCCAAAAAAAAGTCAAACTTTCAAAATAACGAATTCTTTAAAAGAAAATCGAGATTCTTAAAAACCTAACAAATTCTACAAAAAGGAAATTTTGAAAAAAAGCCAAATTTTCAAGAATCGCACTTTTGAAAAATACCACGTATTCAATAAAAGGAGCAATTTTCAGAATAATTTCGAAACTTGAGAATAAATTGACTTTAAAAAACGTCAAAACTCAGCGGAAAGTCGATAAAAGCTTTGAAAAAGCCACGAAAATTTGAAGAAAGGTCGAAATTTTCAAAAAACCCAACCAATCAAACCAATTCGAAATTTTCAAAATCGGTCCAATTTTTCAAGAAACAGTTAACATTTCAAAAAAATGAATTCTTTAAAAGAAAATCGAGATTTTTAAAAACCTAACAATTTTCAAAAAAATGGGAAATTTGGGAAAAAAAGCCAAATTTTCAAGAATCGCGATTTTGAAAAATTCTACATTTTTAATAAAAGGCGCAATTTGCAGAAAAATTTCGAAATTCAAGAATAAATTGACTTTAAAAAAAAATCAAAACTCAGTGGAAAGTCGAAAAAAGCTTTAAAGAAACGACGAAATTTTAAAGAAACGTCGAAATTTTCAAAAAACTTAACTATTCAAACCAATTTAAAATTTTCAAAAACGGTCTAATGTTTCAAAAAAAAGTCAAACTTTCAAAATAACGAATTCTTTAAAAGAAAATCGAGATTTTCAAAAACCTGACAAATTCCAAAAAAAGGAAATTTTAAATAAAGCCAAATTTTCAAGAATTGCACTTTTGAAAAATACCACATATTCAATAAATGGAGCAATTTTCGGAAAAATTTCGAAATTCGAGAATAAATTGACTTTAAAAAAAAGTCAAAACTCAGTGGAAAGTCGAAAAAAGCTTTAAAGAAACGAAGAAATTTTGAAGAAAGGTCGAAGTTTTCAAAAAATCCAACTATTTAAACCAATTAGAAATTTTCAAAAAGGGTCTAATTTTTCAAAAATAAAGATCAACATTTCAAAAAAAAGAATTCCCTAAAAAAAAATCGAGTTTTTCAGAAACCTAACAATTTCTTAAAAAAAGGAAATTTTGAAAAAAATCAGATATTCAAGCATCACACTTTTGAAAAATTCCACCAAATTTTGAAAAACCTAACAAATTCCAAAAAAAATGGAAATTTTGGAAAAAAGCCATATTTTAAAATGGCAATTTCGAAAACTTCCACATTTTCAATAAAAGGAGCAATTTTCAGAAAAATTTCGAATTTCGAGAATAAATTGACTTTAAAAAAAAAGTCAAAACTTAGTGAAAGTCAATAAAAGCTTTGAAAAAACGACGAAATTTTGAAGAAAGGTCGAAATTTTCAAAAAACCTAACTGTTCAAACCAATTTGAAATTTTTAAAAACGGTCTAATTTTTCAAAAAAAAGTCAACAATTCAAAAAAATGAATTCTTTAAAAGAAAATCAAAATTTTGAAAAACATACCAAATTCCAAAAAAAGGGAAATTTTGGAAAAAAGCCATATTTTCATGAATGGCAATTTCGAAAACTTCCACATTTTCAATAAAAGGAGCATGTTTCAGAAAAATTTCGAAATTCGAGAATAAATTGACTTAAAAAAAAGTCAAAACTCGGTGGAAAGTCGATAAAAGCTTTGAAAAAACGACGAAATTTTGAGGAAAGGTCGAAATTTTCAAATAACCCAACTATTCTAACCAATTTGAAATTTTCAAAAATGGTCCAACTTTTCAAAAAAAAAGTCAAAATTTCAAAAAAACGTATTCTTTAAAAGAAAATTGAGATTTTGAAAAAAGTGAAATTTGGGAAAAAAGCCAAATTTTCAAGAATCGCACTTTTGAAAAATACCACATATTCAATAAAAGGAGCAATTTTCAGAATAATTTCGAAACTCGAGAATAAATTAACTTTAAAAAAAAGTCAAAACTCAGTGGAAAGTCGATAAAAGCTTTGAAAAAACGACGACATTTTGAAGAAAGGTCGAGAAACGGTATAACTTTTCAAAAAAAAAGTCAAACTTTCAAAATAATGAATTCTTTAAAAGAAAATCGAGATTTTCAAAAACCTAACAAATTCCAAAATAAGGAAATTTTGAAAAAAAGTCAAATTTTCAAGCATCGCACTTTTAAAAAATTCCACATTTTTAATAAAAGGAGCAATTTTCATAAAAATTTCGAAATTCAACAATAAATTGACTTTAAAAAAAAAGTTAAAACTTCGTGGAAAGTCGATAAAAACTTTGAAAAAACGACGAAATTTTGAAGAGGTCGAAATTTTCAAAAAAAAATTCTAACTTTGAAAGGATCACAATTTGTAACAAAGACTGAATCGAAAACACAATTTTTATTTTAAAAATGTCGTATTTTTCAAAAATTACTGTCGAAATTTTCAAAACATTGTATTTTTCAGAAAAAGTCGAATTTTCCAGAATAAGTCGAATTTTTCAAGTAACCCCAAATTGGTTTCTGTTTCTTTTTCTAGAAACCTGGATGTTTTCTAGAGAATCCCTTAAGCTTTCCGGAAAAGTGTTTATGCAAAAGGCAGCCTCTTTATTAATCTAAGCTTTCCAGAATGCTCATAAGAATGAATGTGAAAAATATTCTTAAGAAGTATGCTTTTTAGTCTATTATGTGCTTGTTTCTTTTCCTAATAACCTGAATACTTTCCAGACAATTCCTTAAGCTTTCCGAGAACTGTTCATGGCTTTTGGTGAAGCCTCTTCATCTATTCAACGTAAGCTCTTCAGAATGCTCATAAGAATGAACGTGAATGAAAAAGAAGAATGTTTTGTGGCCTTTCATGTTCCTGTTTCTTTTTCTAGAAACCTGATGCTGTTTAAACAATCCCTTGAGTTTTCCGGAAGACTGTTCATGCCTTCTGAAGAAGCCTTATTATCAATTCAATTTAAGTTTTCCAGGATGCTCATAAAAATGAATGTGAATTTTTTTTAAAGATGAATTCTTTCTGGTCTTTCATGTACCTGTTTCTTTTTCTAGAAACCTGGATGTTTTCTAGAGAATCTCTTAAGCTTTTCAGAAAACTGTTCATGCCTTCTGGAGAAGCCTTTTCATCAATCTAAGCTTTGCGGAATGCTCATAAGAATGAATTTGAAAAACTTTCCGAAGAAGAATCCTTTTTAGTCTTTTATGTGCCTGTTTCTTTTCCTAGAAACCTGGCTGCTTTCTAGACAATCCCTTAAGCTTTCCAAGAAGTGTTTATGCCTTTTGAAGAAGCCTCTTTAATCTAAGCTTTCCAGAATGCTCATAAAAATGAATGTAAAAAATTTTCTAAAGAAGAATGCTTTGTAGTCTTTCATGTACCTGTTTCTTTTCCTAGAAACCTGGATGCTTTCTAGACAATCCGTTAAGCTTTCCGGAGAACTGTTTACGGCTTTTGGAGAAGCCTTTTCATCAATTGAACGTAAGCTTTTCAGAATGCTCATAAAAATGAACCTGAATGAAAAAGAAGAATGTTTTGTAGTCTTTCATGTTCTTGTTGCTTTTCCTAGAAACCTGGATGCTGACTAAACAATCCCCTAAACTTTCCGGAAGACTGTTCATGCCTTTTGGAGAAGCCTCTTTATCAATTTAACCTAAGTTTTCCATAATGCTCATAAGAATGAATGTGAAAAATTTTCCAAGGAAGAATCCTTTCTAGTCTTTCATGCACCTGTTTCCTTTCCTAGAAACCTCGATGTTTTCTAGAGAATCCCTTAAGCTTTTCGGAAAACTATTCATGCCTTTTGGAGAAGCCTCTTCATCAATCTAAGCTTGCCAGAATACTCATAAGAATGAATCTGAAAAATTTTCTAAAGAAGAATGTTTTCTAGTATTTTATGTGCCTGTTTCTTTTTCTTGAAATCTGGATGCTTTCTAGACAATCCCGTAAAGCTTTCCGAGAACTGTTCATGGCTTTTGGAGAAGCCTCTTCATCAATTCAACGTAAGTTGTTCAGAATGCTCATAAGAATGAACGTGAATGAAAAAGAAAAATGCTTTTTAGTCTTTCATGTTCCTGTTTCTTTTCCTAGAAACCTGGATGCTGTTTAAACAATCTCTTAAGCTTTCCAGAAGACTGTTCATGTCTTTTGGAGAAGCCCCTTCATCAATTTAATTTAAATTTCCCAGAATGATCACAAGAATGAATGTGAAAATTTTTCTAAAGAACAATCCTTTCTAGTCTTTTATGTACCTGTTTCTATTTCTAGAAACCTAAATGTTTTCTAGAGAATCTCTTAAACATTTCGGAAAAGTGTTCATGCCTTTTGGAGAAGCCTCTTTATCTATTCAACTTAAGCTTTCCAGAAGGCCCATATGAATGAACGTAAATGAAAAAGAAGTATGCTTTCTAGCCTTTCATGTTTTTGTTTCTTTTTCTAGAAACCTGAATGCTGTTTAAACAGATCCTTGAGCTTTCCGGAAGACTGTTCATGCCTTTTGAAGAAGCCTCTTCATCAATTCAATTTAAGTTTTCCAGAAAGCTCACAAGAATGAATGTAAAAAATTTTCCAAAGAAGAATCCTTTCTAGCCTTTCATGTACCTATTTCTTTTCCTAGAAACCTGGATATTTTCTAGAGAATCCCTCAGGCTTTCCGGTAAAGTGTTCATGCCTTTTGGAGAAGCATCTTTATCAATCTAAGCTTTACAGGATGCTCATAAGAATGAATGTAAAAAATGTTTCAAAGAAGAATGCTTTCTAGTCTTTCATACGCCTGTTTCTTTTCCTAGAAACCTGGAATCTTTCTAAACAATCCTTTAAGCTTTTTGGAGAACTGCTCATAGCGTTTAGAGAAGCCTCTTCATCAATTTAATTTAAATTTCCCAGAATGATCACAAGAATGAATGTGAAAAATTTTCTAAAGAACAATCCTTTCTAGTCTTTTATGTACCTGTTTCTATTTCTATAAATGTTTTCTAGAGAATCCCTTAAACATTTCGGAAAAGTGTTCATGCCTTTTGGAGAGGCCTTTTTATCTATTCAACTTAAGCTTTCCAGAAGGCTCGTATGAATGAACGAGAATGTAAAAGAAGAGTGCTTTCTAGCCTTTCATGTTTTTGTTTCTTTTTCTAAAAACTTGAATACTGTTTAAATAATCCCTTAAGCTTAAGGGAAGACTGTTCATGCCTTTTGGAGAAGCCTTTTTATCAATTCAACCCAAGTTTTCCAGAATGCTTATAAGAATGAATGTGAAAAATGTTCTAAAGAAGAATTCTTTATATTCTTTTATGTACCTGTTTCCATTTCTAGAAACGTGGATGTTTTTTAGAAAATCCCTTAAGCTTTTCGGAAAACTGTTCATGGCTTTTGAAGAAGCCTCTTCATCAATCTAAGGTCGAAATTTTCAAAAAACCCAACTATTCAAACCAATTTGAAATTTTCAAAAACGGTCTAATTTTTCAAAAATAAAGGTCAACATTTAAAAAAAAAGAATTTCCTAAAAGAAAATCAAATTTTTCAGAAACCTAACAAATTCTTAAAAAAAGGAAATTTTGAAAAAATCAAATTTTCAAGAATCGCACTTTTGAAAAATACCACATATTCAATAAAAGGAGCAATTTTCAGAATAATTTCGAAACTCCAGAATAAATTGACTTTAAAAAAAGTCAATACTCAGTGGAAAGTCGATAAAAGCTTTGAAAAAGCAACGAAATTTTGAAGGAAGGTCGAAATTTTCAAAAAACCTAACTGTTCAAACCAATTTATAATTTTCAAAAACGGTCTAATTTTTCAAGAAAAAGTCAACATTTCAAAAAAATGAATTCTTTAAAAGAAAATTAAAATGTTGAAAAACCTAACAAATTCCAAAAAGAAAGGGAAATTTTGGAAAAAAGCCATATTTTCATGAATGGCAATTTCGAAAACTTCCACATTTTCAATAAAAGGAGCATATTTCAGAAAAATTTCGAAATTCGAGAATAAATTGACTTAAAAAAAAGTCAAAACTCAGTGGAAAGTCGATAAAAGCTTTGAAAAAACGACGAAATTTTGTAGAAAGGTCGATTATTTCAAAAAACCCAACTCTTCAAACCAATTTGAAAGGTTCAAAAATGGTCCATCTGTTCAAAGAAAAAGTCAAAATTTCAGAAAAACGTATTCTTTAACAGACAATCGAGATTTTGAAAAATCTAACAAATTTCAAAAAAAGGGGAAATTTGGGAAACAATTTTCAAAAATCGCAATTTTGAAAAATTTCACCTATTCAATAAAACAAGCAATTTTCAGAAAAATTTCGAAATTTGAGAGTAAATTGACTTTAAATAAAAAGTCAAAACTCAGTGGAAAGTCCATAAAAGCTTTGAAAAAACGACGAAATTTTGAAGAAAGGTCGAAATTTTCAAAAAAAAAATTGAACTTTCAAAGGATCACAATTTTTAACAAAGACTGAATCGAAAATCCAATTTTCAGTGGTAATTTTAAAAATATCGTATTTTTTAAAAATTGCTGTCGAAAGTTTGAAAAAAATTGTATTCTTTGGAACAAGTAGAATTTTCCAGAATAAGTCGAATTTTTCAAGCAAACCTAAGTTTCGAGAATTCTAACATGGAAAGTTAACATTTAAAAAAAAATAATTAAAGAAATTTCACTTTTTTTTTTAATTGTCATTTTAACATATTTTTGTAATCGTTTTTCTTGAATTTATTTCGAATTTCTTTAAAAATCAATATTAAAATTTTAAACCCAGTTTTTCGATTTTTTTTTCTTAGGATGCGTTTAGATTAGACACTATTTCGTACATTTTTCTCTGACGTAAGTGTCACCTATCCTAAGAGAAGCTATCCGAGAGTTATCTACACAGTTGGGAGGAGATAAACACTGTCAGAGAGAAAATATATTTTATGTCAGAGAGAAATGTAGGGAATAAAGTGTCTAGTGTAAACGCACCCTTAAAATTCTTCAAATGGGTGATTTTTAATTAAATTTTGAAACTCTTTTTAAAATTTTTTTTTGTGTTATTGGTTATCTTCAAAAATTGAAATACAAATGTTATCCCCTGAACCCAAGAAAGATTAAAAACACAACGGATCTTGCTCTAACCCGTTTCGATAGTCAAGTCATCTTCAGGGAGATACAGTATCTCTGTTCTGTTTTTTAATCTTCTTGGTTTCAGGGGACAAGGTTTGTATTTCAACTTTTTTAAAGATTTCATTTTTTTCAATTTAAATATTCTGCTATAGAACAGTCGAACATGCTACTGTTGAAAATATTTACAACCAACAATATTTTTAAATTTTCTCGGAATTTTGGATTCGCCACTGAAAGATGACTAAGAAATCAAGTGGAGATATGAGGCGACCGAACGAATCGATTCGAATTCTTTCGGATTCTAGTGATTCAAATGATCCTAAAGCTTAGAGTCGACTTTTATTTTGTCGCGAATATAGAAAGCAAATCGCAAAATAGAAAAATTAAAGCCCTCTCATTCAGTGATCACCTTTGGGCTTGACCTCGTATTGGGGGCGATAAATCGAATGTTTTACATCGGCAATTTTCGATTTTATTGTCGCCGTGCAAGGCTCCCGCTGCATTGTGTCAAGAAATGTACCGATATATCGGGACCTATTTTTAAAAGATCCCGTTAAATATAGCGTCAACCTCCAAAGAGCTGGCGAACAATGGTTCGCTCGTTCGATGGGCTAAATTGCCAAAATTTGTCTAAACGACCGTAATAACGAAGGGAAACGGCACTTTATCGTTCCGTTAACCTCGACGAATTTATATTTAGTTTTTCGCGTACACCATCCTCGATTATTTCTGATGCCTGTGTTTGCGTAATGGTTTTTGATAAACACATTACTTCTGCTGGTCAGTTTCAGCACGGTGTTCGTTGCGTGTGCTACGTTTGCGACACGTTGCAAAGTTGGTGAAGTTTCAGCGGTAATTTCAGGACAGGAAATGGGGCTTTTGCATTAAGCTGTTACGTGACAATAACTGATTATTTTGGTCAATTTGTGCACAGATTGAAAATTACGTAAGTTTGCTGAAATTTTCATTTATACGAAATATCTTAATCTGGAAAGCTTTTTATGTCCAACTTAATCCTTGATGATTCAAATTCTATAAAATTGCTTCTGAGGAAGCTATTCATTGCTTCTTTGAAAGCTTTCCATCAAAAAGTCTCTCTCTCCTTAGAAAACTGCTAATGCTCTTTAGCAGCGTTCGTTTCTTTAGATTTTCCGTAAAACTGTTCATGCCTTTTGGAGAAGCCTCTTTATCAATTTAACAATCAAGTTTTCCAGAATGCTCATAAGAATGAATGTGAAAAATGTTCTAAAGAAGAATCGTTTCTAGCCTTTCATGTACCTGTTTCTTTTCCTAGAAACCTAAATGCTTTCTAGAGAATCCCCTAAGCTTTCCGGAAAAGTGTTTATGGCTTTTGGAGAAGCCTCTTCATCTATTCAACGTAAGCTCTTCAGAATGCTCATAAAAATAAACGTGAATGAAAAAGAAGAATGTTTTGCGGTCTTTCATGTTCCTGTTTCTTTTCCTAGAAACCTGATGCTGTTTAAACAATCCCTTGAGCTTTCCGGAAGACTGTTCATGTCTTTTGGAGAAGCTTCTTTATCAATTCAGCCTTAGTTTTCCAGAATGCTCATAAGAATTAATGTGAAAAATTTTCTAAAGAAGAACCCTTTCTATAACTGTTTCTTTTACTAGAAACCTGGATGTTTTCTAGAGAATCCCTTAAGCTTTCCGGAAAACTGTCGATGCCTTTTGGAGAAGCCTCTTCATCAATCTAGGCTTTCCAGAATGGTCATAAGAATGAATGTGAAAAATTGTCTAAAGAAGAATGCTTTCTAGTCTTTTATGTGCCTGTTTCTTTTCCTAGAACCTGGATGCTTTCTAGACAATCCCTTAAGCTTTCCGAGAACTGTTCATGGCTTTTGGAGAAGCCGCTTCATCTATTCAACGTAAGCTTTTCAGAATGCTAATAAGAATGAACGTGAATGAAAAAGAAAAATGTTTTGTAGTCTTCCATGTTTTTGTTACTTTTCCTAGAAACCTGGATGTTTCTTCAACGATTCCTTTGGCTTCCCGGAAGACTGTTCACGGCTTTTGGAGAAGCCTTTTCATCTATTTAACGTAAGCTTTTCAAAATGCTTATAAGAATCAAGGTGAATGAAAAAGAATAATGTTTTGTAGCCTCTCATGTACCTGTTTCTTTTTCTAGAAACCTGGATGCTTTCTAAAGAATCCCTTAAGCTTTTCAGAAAACTGCTCATGCCATTTAAAAAAGTCTCTTTATTACTCGAAGCTTTCCAGAATGCTCATAAGAATGAATGTGAAAATTTTTCGAAAGGAAAATGCTTTCTAGCCTTTCATGTGCCTGTTTCTTTTCCTAGAAACCTGGATGCTTTTTAGACAACTTCTTAAGCTTTCCAAGAACTGTTTATGGCTTCTTGAGATGTCTCTTCATCTATTCAACGTAAGCTTTTCAGAATGTTCATAAGAATAAATGTGAATGAAAAGAAAGAATGTTTTATAGTCTTTCATGTTTTTGCTGCTTTTCCTAGAAACCTGGATGCTGTTTAAACCATCTCTCAAGCTTTCTGGAAGACGGTTCATGCCTTTTGGAGGAACCTCTTCACCAAATCAATTTAAGTTCTCCAGAACGTTCATTAGAATGAATGTGAAAATTTTTCCAAAGAATAATCCTTTCTCGTTTTTCATGTACCTGTTTCTTTTTCTAGAAAGCTGGATGTTTTCTAGAGAATCCCTTAAGCTTTCTGGAAAACTGGTCATGCCTTTTGGAGGAACCTCTTCATCAATTCAATTTAAGTTTTCCAGAATGCTCATAAGAATTAATGCGAAAAAATTTCTAAAGAGGAATCCTTTCTAGTCTTTTATGTACCTGTTTGTTTTTCTAGAAACATCGATATTTTCTAGAGAATCCCTTAAGCTTTCCGGAAAACTGTTCATGTCTTTTGGAGAAGCTTCTTCATTAATCTAAGCTTTCCAGAATGCCCGTAAAAATGAATGTGAAGAATTTTTTAAAGAAAAATGCTTTTAAGTCTTTCATGTGCTTGTTTCTTTTTCTAGAAACCTAGATGCTTTTTAGACAATCCCTTAAGCTTTCCGAGAATTGTTCATGGCATTTGGAGAAGCCTCTTCATCAATTCAACGTAAACGTTCCAGAATGCTCATAAGAATGAACGTAAATGAAAAAGAAAAATGCTTTTTAGTCTATCATGTTCCTGTTTTTTTCCTAGAAACCTGAATACTGTTTAAACAATCCCTTAAGCTTTTCGGAAGTCTGTTCATGCTTTGAAGAAGCCTCTTTATCAATTTAACCTAAGTTGTCCAGAATGCTCATAAGAATTAATGTGAAAAATTTTCTAAAGAAGAATCCTTTGTAGCCTTTTATGTATCTGTTTCTTTTTCTAGAAACCTGAATATTTTCTGTAGAATCCCTTAAGCTTTCTGGAAAACTGCTTTAACCCTTTTGGAGAAGCCTCTTCATCAATCCAAGCTTTCCATAATGCTCATAAGAATGAATGTGAAAAATGTTCTAAATAAGAATGCTTTCTAGCCTTTTATGTACCTGTTTCTTATTCTAGAAACCTGGATGCTTTCTAGACAATTCCTTAAGCTTTCCGGAAGACTGTTCATGCCTTTTGGAGAAGCCTCTTCATCAATTCAATTTAAGTTTTCCAGAATGTTCATAAGAATGAATGTGAACAATTTTCTACAAAAGAATCCTTTATAGTCTTTCATGTACCTGTTTCTTTTCCCAGAAACTTGGATGCTTTCTAGAGAATCCCTTAAGCTTTCCGGAAAACTGCTTAAGCCTTTTGGAGAAGCCTCTTCATCAATCCAAGCTTTCCAGAATGCTCATAAGAATGAATGTGAAAAATTTGCTAAAAAAAATATTTTCTAGTCTTTCATGTTCCTGTTTCTTTTCCTAGAAACCTAGATGCTGTTTAAAAAATCCCTTAAGCTTTTCGGAAGACTGTTCATGCATTTTGGAGAAGCCTCTTTATTAATTCAATTTAAGTTTTGTAGAATGCTCATAAGAATGAATGTGAAAATATTCTAAAAAAGAATCCTTTCTAGTCTTTCATGTACCTGTTTCTTTTTCTAGAAACCTGGATGTTTTCTATAGAATCCCTTAAGCTTTTCGGAAAACTGTTCATGCCTTTTGGAGAAGCATCTTCATCAATCTAAGCTTTCCAGAATGCTCATAAGAATTAATGTGAAAACTTTTCTAAAGATGAATGCTTTCTTGTCTTGCAGGTGTCTGTTTCTTTTTCTAGAAACCTGAATGGTTTCTAGACAATCCCTTAATCTTTCCGAGAACTATTTATGGCATTTGGAGAAGCTTCTTCATCAATTCAACGTAAACGTTCCAGAATGCTCATAAGAATGAACGTAAATGAAAAAGAAAAATGCTTTTTAGTCTATCATGTTCCTGTTTTTTTCCTAAAAACCTGAATACTGTTTAAACAATCCCTTAAGCTTTTCGGAAGGCTGTTCATGCCCTTTGGAGAAGCCTCTTTATCAATTTAACCTAAGTTGTCCAGAATGCTCATAAGAATGACTGTGAGAAATTTTCTAAAGAAGAATCCTTTGTAGCCTTTTATGTATCTGTTTCTTTTCCCAGAAACTTGGATGCTTTCTAGAGAATCCCTTAAGCTTTCTGGAAAACTGTTTAACCCTTTTGGAGAAGCCTCTTCATCAATCCAAGTTTTCCATAATGCTCATAAGAATGAATGCGAAAAACTTTCTAAATAAGAATGCTTTCTAGCCTTTTATGTACCTGTTTCTATTTCTAGAAACCTGGATGCTTTCTAGACAATTCCTTAAGCTTTCCGGAAGACTGTTCATGCCTTTTGGAGAAGCCTCTTTATCAATTCAATTTAAGTTTTCCAGAATGTCCATAAGAATGAATGTGAACAATTTTCTAAAAAAGAATCCTTTATAGTCTTTCATATACCTGTTTCTTTTCCCAGAAACTTGGATGCTTTCTAGAGAATCCCTTAAGCTTTCCGGAAAACTGCTTAAGCCTTTTGGAGAAGCTTCTTCATCAATCCAAGCTTTCCAGAATGCTCATAAGAATGAATGTGAAAAATTTGCTAAAAAAAATATTTTCTAGTCTTTCATGTACCTGTTTCTTTTTCTAGAATCCTGGATGTTTTCTATAGAATCCCTTAAGCTTTTCGGAAAACTGTTCATGCCTTTTGGAGAAGCATCTTCATCAATCTAAGCTTTCCAGAATGCTCATAAGAATTAATGTGAAAACTTTTCTAAAGATGAATGCTTTTTTGTCTTGCATGTGTCTGTTTCTTTTTCTAGAAACCTGAATGATTTCTAGACAATCCCTTAATCTTTCCGAGAATTATTTATGGCTTTCGGAGAAGCTTCTTCATCTTTTCAACGTAAGCTATTCAGAATGCTCATAAGAATGAACGTGGCTAAAAAAGAAGCATGCTTTCTAGCCTTTCATGTTCCTGTTTCCTTTCCTAGAAACCTGAATGCTGTTTAAACAATCCCTTAAGCTTTCCAGAAGACTGTTCATGCCTTTTGGAAAGGTCTCTTTATCAATTTAACCTAAGCTTTCCAGAATGCTCATAAGAATGAAAGTAAAAAATTTTCTAAAGAAGAATGCTTTCCAGTCTTTCATGTACCTGTTTCTTTTCCTAGAAACCTGGTTGCTTTCTAGACAATTTTGTAAGCTTTCCGGAGAACTGTTTATGGCTTTTGGAGAAGCCTCTTTACCTATTTAAAGTAGGCTTATCGGAATGCCCATAAGAATAAACGTGAATGAAAAAGAAGAATGTTTTGTAGACTTCCATGTTCTTGTTGCTTTTGCTAGAAACCTGGATGCTTTCTTGACAATCCCTTAAGCTTTTCGAGAACTGCTCATGGCTTTTGGAGAAGCCTCTTCATCCATTTAACGTAAGCTTTTTCAGAATGCTCATAAGAATGAACGTGAATGAAAAAAATAATGTTTTGTAGTCTTTTCATGTTCTTGTTGCTTTTTCTAGAAACCTGGATGCTGTTTAAATAATCCCTTAAGCTTTCCGGAAGACTCTTTATGCCTTTTGGAGAAGCATCTTCATCAACTCAACCTAAGCTTTCCAGAATGTTCATATGAGAATGTTTTTCTAAAGAAGAATCCTTTCTCGTCTTTCATGTACCTGTTTCTTTTTCTAAAAACTTGGATGTTTTTTAGAAAATTCCTTAAGCTTTCCGGAAAACGGTTCATGCCTTTTGGAGAAACCCATTTATGAATCTAAGCTTTTCATAATGCTCATAAGAATGAATGTGAAAAATGTTCTAAAGAAGAATGCTATCTAGTCTTTCATATGCCTGTTTCTTTTCCTAGAAACCTAGATGCTTTCTGGATAATCCCTTAAGCTTTCCGAGAATTGAAGAATGTTTTGTAGACTTCCATGTTCTTGTTGCTTTTGCTAGAAACCTGGATGCTTTCTTGACAATCCCTTAAGCTTTCCGAGAACTGTTCATGGCTTTTGGAGAAGCCTCTTCATCAATTCAACGTAGGCTTTTCAGAATGCTCATAAGAATAAACGTGAATGAAAAAGAAGAATATTTTGTAGTCTTTTATGTTCTTGTTGCTTTTCCTAGAAACCTGGATGCTATTTAAACAATCCCTTAAGCTGTCCAGAAGACAGTTCATGCCCTTTGAAGAAGCCTCATTATCAATTCAGCCTAAGTTTTCTAGAATGCTCATAACAATGAATGTGAAAATTTTTCTAAAGAAGAATCCTTTCTAGCCTTTCATGTACCTGTTGCTATTTCTAGAAACCTGGATGTTTTCTAGAGAATCCCTTAAGCTTTTCGGAAAATTGTTCATGCCTTTTGGAGAAGCCTCTTCATCAGTCTAAGCTTTCCAGAATGCTCATATGAATGAATGTGAAAAATTGTCTAAACAAGAATGCTTTCTAGTCTTGCAAGTACCTGTTTCTTTTCCTAGAAATCTGAATGTTTTCTAGAGAATCTCTCAAGTTTTTCGTAGAACAATTCATGTCTTTTGGAGAAGCCTCTTCATCAAATCAACCTACGCTTTTCAGAATGCTCATATGATTGAACGTGAATGAAAAAGAAGAAGGGTTTATAGCCTTTCATGTTTTTGCTTCTTTTTCTAGAAACCTGAATGCTGTTTAAACAATCCCTTAAGCTTTCCAGAAGACTCTTCATGCCTTTTGGAGAAGCCTTTTCATCAATTCAACCTAAGTTTTCCAGAATGCTCATAAGAATGATTCTGAAATTTTCTAAAGAAAAATTATTTCTAATCTTTCATGTACCTGTTTCCATTTCCAGAAACGTGGATGTTTTTTAGAGAATCACTTAAGCTTTTTGCAAAACTGTTCATGGCTTTTGGATAAGCCTCTTCATCAATCTAAGCTTTCCAGAATGCTCATAAGAATGAATGTGAAAAATTTTCTAAATAAGAATGCTTTCTAGCCTTTTATTTCCCTGTTTCTTTTCCTAGAAACCTGGATGCTTTCTAAACAATTCCTTAAGATTTCCGAGAACTGTTCGTGGCTTTTGGAGAAGCTTTTTCATTTATTCAACGTAAGCTTATCAGAATGCTCATAAGAATGAACGTGAATGAAAAACAATAATGTTTTCTAGTCTGTCATGTTCTTGTTGCTTTTCCTAGAAACCTGGAGGCTATTTAAACAATCCCTTAAGCTTTCTAGAAGATTGTTTATGCCTTTGGAAGAAGCCTCTTCATCAATTCAGTCTAAGTTATCCAGAATGCTCATAACAATGAATGTAAATTTTTTTTTAAAGAAGAATCCTTTCTAGCCTTTCATGTACCTGTTTCTATTTCTAGAAACCTCAATGTTTTCTAGAGAATCCTTTAAGCTTTCCGGAAAACTATTCATACCTTTTGGAGAAGCCTCTTTATCAATGTAAGCTTTCCAGAATGCTTCTAAGAATGAATGTAAAAAATTTTCTAAATAGGAATGCTTTCTAGCCTTTTATGTACCTGTTTCTTTTCCTAGAAACCTGGATGCTTTCTAGACTATTCCTTAAGATTTCTGATAACTGTTCATGGCTTTTAGAGAAGCCTTTTCATGAATTCAAAGTAAGCTTTTCAGAATGCTCATAAGAATAAACGTGAATGAAAAAGAAGTATATTTATAGTCTTTCATGTTTCTGTTTTTTTCCTAGAAACCTGGATGCCATTTAAACAATTCCTTAGGCTTTCCGGAAGACTATTCACGTCTTTTGGAAAAGCCTCTTCATCAATTCAACCTAAGTTTTCCATAATGCTCATAAGAATGAATGTGAAAAATTTTCTAAAGAAGAATCCTTTCTAGTCTTTCATGTACCTATTTCTTTTCCTAGAAACCTTGATGTTTGCTAGAGAAACCTTTAAATGTTCCTTCCCGAAAACTATTCGTGCCTAAAAATGAATCATTTCTAGTCTTTCATGTAACTGTTTTTTTTTTCCTAGAAACCTGGAGTGTTTTCTAGAGAATCCCTTAAGCTTTCCGGAAAACTCTTCATGTCTTTTGGAGAAGTCTCTTCATCAATCTAAGCTTTCCAGAATGCTCATAAGAATGAATGTAAAAAATTTTCTAAGTAAGAATGCTTTCTAGTCTTTTATGTACCTGTTTCTTTTCCTAGAAACCTGGATGCTTTCTAGGCTATTCCTTAAGATTTCTGAGAACTGTTCATGGCTTTTAGAGAAGCCTCTTCATGAATTCAAAGTAAGCTTTTCAGAATGCTCATAAGAATAAACGTGAATGAAAAAGAAGAATATTTTATAGTCTTTCATGTTCCTGTTTTTTTCCTAGAAACCTGGATGCCATTTAAACAATTCCTTAAGCTTTCCGGAAGACTATTCACGTCTTTTGGAAAAGCCTCTTCATCAATTCAACCTAAGTTTTCCATAATGCTCATAAGAATGAATGTGAAAAATTTTCTAAAGAAGAATCCTTTCTAGTCTTTCATGTACCTATTTCTTTTCCTAGAAACCTTGATGTTTGCTAGAGAATCCTTTAAATGTTCCTTCCGGAAAACTATTCGTGCCTAAAAATGAATCATTTCTAGTCTTTCATGTAACTGTTTTTTTTTCCTAGAAACCTGGATGTTTTCTAGAAAATCCCTTAAGCTTTCCGGAAAACTCTTCATGTCTTTTGGAGAAGTCTCTTCATCAATCTAAGCTTTCCAGAATGCTCATAAGAATGAATCTGAAAAATGTTCAAAAGAAGAATGTTTTCTAGTCTTCTAGCCTGCTTCTTTTCCTAAAAACCTGGATGCTTTCTAGACATCTTAAGCTAGACATCTTAAGCTTTCCGAGAAGTGTTTATGGCGTTTGGAGAAGCCTCTTCATCAATTCAACGTAAGCTTTTCAGAATGCTCATAAGAGTGAACGTGAATGTAAAAGAAAAATGCTTTTTAGTCTTTCATGTTCCTGTTTCTTTTTCTAGAAACCTAAATACGGTTTAAACAATCCCTTAAGCTTACCGGAAGACTGTTCATAACTTTTGGAGGAGCCTCTTCATCAATTGAATTTAAGTTTTCCAGAATGCTCATAAGAATGAATGTGAAAAATGTTCTAAAGAAGAATCCTTTCTAGTCTTTCATGTGCCTGTTTCTTTTCCTAGAAACCTGGATGTTTTCTAGAGAATCCTTTAAGCTTTCCGGAAAACTGTTCATGCCTTTTGGAGAAGCCTCTTCATCCGTCTAAGCTTTCCAGAATGCTCATATGAATGAATGTGAAAAATTTTCTAAACAAGAATGCTTTCTAGTCTTGCATGTGCCTGTTTCTTTTCCTAGAAACTTGAATGTTTTCTAGAGAATCTCTTAAGCTTTTCGTAGAACTATTCATGCCTTTTGAAGAAGCCTCTTCATCAAATCAACCTACGCTTTGCAGAATGCTCATATGAATGAAAAAGAAGAAGGCTTTATAGCCTTTCATGTTTTTGTTTCTTTTTCTATAAACCTTAATGCTGTTTAAACAATCCCTTAAGCTTTCCAGAAGACTGTTCATGCCTTTTGGAGAAGCCTCTTCATCTATTCAACGTAAGCTTTTCGGAATGTTCTTAAGATTGAACGTGAATGAAAAAGAAGAATGTTTTGTAGTCTTTCATGTTCTTGTTGCTTTTGCTAGAAATCTGGATGCTGTTTAAACAATTTCTTGAGCTTTCCGGAAGACTGTTCATGTCTTTTGAAGAAAGTTTTTCATCAACTCAATATTTGATTAAAATGAAAGGCAAATCCTCCCTAAACAGTTCTTTAAACTCTTTCATAGATAGGCAATTTTTTTAATGGGATGCTGTTAAATATTAAAAATAATTGTCACTAGTCATGTGACAAAAAATTTAAAAAATGAATTCTGGTTTTTGATAAAGAGGGCTCTGTAAAATACAATATTTCATGACGTTCGGAGTTCTGTAAAATATGATATTTCTGCAGATGATGCAAACCTTCCCAAGAGCCGGCGAGCCTACAAATTAGATTGGTCACCGCATTCTAAATAGAATAGTTTTGCAAAAGCTTCTTTTCCACATAAAGCCGCCCACCAGATATTTTTAAATGTACGCGATCGAGATAAGTGTGTTAGAAGTGCGGTCCACCTTGTGCAAGAAATTTTGGCAACTCCGCAGCATCAGCGCGTCGTCTCTAGGTTATCAGGATCAAGTTGGCGGCAGTGATATCCGACGCTCGACGACGCGAAGCGACGTGCTCCGACGCGGTCGGCCGGGCGCAGTCAGTGTGTGATCGCGGCCGTGAGAGAGTGCAGCCCCAACAGTCCGGCATGGGGCTCGAGGGGGGAGATGCGGCTCCCCTCTCGTGATCCGCCAACATTTCCCGCTTCGAATTGGTGGAGAAATGGGGGCTGACCCCTGTCCTCAAGCCGAGGCAGGACCCAAGGCCCCCTGAAGGTGCCAGGTATGCATGCTCATCCCCTAAATGCCACTCCCGTGATGGATGCTGCGCTAGATCTTCGCGTAATCCCTTCGATCTGTGTGCTCTCGATGGCCGCAGGTAACGTGTTGTGTGCCCTTGTTGCAATCGCCATGGATCCTGAACGGGTTGCGTTTTATCCCGTGTTGGGGGGATGCTCCCTGCCGGATGCAAACGCCAGCGACGAACCCTTTAACTGGGACACTGAAACATGTCCTTGCGGATCGCACGTGACCGTTATTAATTAAAAATTCGTAGTCCTGAGTGTCTTTCACTCAAGAATTTAAAATAGACTCAAATTCGTTAAAGACTTGAACTTAGGAAGCAAATTCGCCCAATTGTTACTAAATTTTCCTGACGTTGAAATTATAGAAACATTCGGAAAGTACCATTAGGTGTTGATTTGAAAATTTTTGAGAAAGATCTAGATTTACGTAGTTTTGGGCAAATATGGGTCAAATGTGTCAATACTATAACCAAATGCACAAACGTCAAATGAATCAAAAAGTTAGGTTACAAAATCTGTCAATTATGGAACACATCTTGATTATCCTGTCTTACGCTTTCTTCATTAATGGAGGTTTAGGCTTTGGGGCAGTGGCAATTGTCGCTGAAAAAGATCTCTCTAGTATTATACTCTTTCGTTGGTTCTAGGGATCCTAGCATTTAATTTTATTATGGTACTTAATCAAAATGGGTTCCAGATTTTGACTTTGAAAGATTTAAAAGAAATCAGTATCTGAAGTAAAACTCTATATGTCATCCTCTTTCGTCTTATACCAAAGGCTTATGGTCCATAATGCAAATTGGAAATCTCTCCAGAAGTAAAAAAAATATTCGTTAAAAAATAATAATACTGCCAAATTCTTGCCTTTGCTCATTTTTTTTTAATTTTCAAAACTAAATAGAATTACTTCTTTCTATTTTGATTGTTTCTCGAGTCCATAACATGATATAACCTAATACTAGCACAGATTCTACCCCACTGGAGAGTTTTGAAAATTATATGATGCAAAAAATGTACTGTAATGTATTGTATGGTCTAATTTCTATGTTTATTCATTTTTCTAATTTCCAAAACTGCAAAGAATTACTTCTTTCTATTTCGATTGTTTCTCGAGTCCATAACCTAATACTAGTACAGACTCTACCCCACTGGAGTGCTCTGAAAAATTAAATGATGCAAAAAATGTACTGTAACGTATTGGATGGTCTACTAAAGTACTCAATTTGCTAACTCTTGTTCAATTACTAGAAGGAATTCCTCGATTCTATATTTGTTGAAATCTGATTACATAACCTCCTCCCATCTTTGGGATTTTCCGTTAATTAATTAGTATTCTAGGCGATGTAACTTCGTAATTAAGTTCGCTGGATGTTTCGGTATCTAGCGACAAAATTGTTTACTCTTCTCACTTCCTTCTAACTTTGAGAAAAAATAGGTTGCATTTCAGGATGGATTTTCAAAAAAAACTGGAAAAAACCCTTAAAAGAAAATTTGTTTTTTCAATTCTAGAGACTTCTGACAAAAATTTCTGGTCTTTCATCACTTATATGTTTCCAATTTCCAAAATTCATAGATCTTTTTGAGGTATTTTTTTAGAGATCGGCCGCAGTTTCGTACGATTTTGGTTTCAGCCACTCGCTGCTAAAAAGCTAGTTTCAGTCGCAGTTTTGGTTTCGATCCAAAATCTTTCTTAAGCTTTGGCCAGCCAAAAATTCAAATTCAAATTTAAACTCGAAATTTTCAGAAAAAAATCAATTTTTTTTAAACGTGAAATTAAAGAAAACGAATTTGAGATTTAACTAGACATTTTGATTATTGTGGTGGAATTTCAAAAGAAGTATTTCATTTTCAAATTTGAGTTGAAAACTTTTAGAAAAAAGTTTAGATTTAAAGAAAAACGTCGAAATTTATAGTAAAATTATGTATTTTCGAAATTTCAAGTTTAAACAAGAAAAAATTCAAATTATATACGTTTCAAAGGATCTAATTTTAAAAGCTTTGGAAAAAAGTAGATATTTTTCAAAATTTCGTCATTTTTCAAAATTCTTACTTTTAAAAGTTTCCGCTTTCTTTAAAATTTCGTCCTTTTCTGAAAACATCGATTTTTTAAATCGACTCTTGTAAAAGTTTGGATTATTTTGTAAAAATGTCGTTGCATTTTAAAGTTTTTGATTTATTTTGAAAATTTAAACTTTCTTCAAAATGACAATTTTATTTTAGCATTTTGGCTTTTTTTTGAAAATTTTAATTTTTTTCTGAAAACTTCGACATTTTTTTTTGATTGAATTTCTTTTTAAGATTTCTAACATTTTAACATTTTACCATTTCAACTTTTTATCAAAGTTTTAATCAACGAAAATTTCGAAATTTTTGATAATTTTGACTTTTTTCAGAACTTCGGCTTTTCGAAAATTTGGATTTTTAGGAAATTTCACTGAAAATTCTTTATTTTTTTAAATCTCGACATTTCATAATTTCGAATATAATTTAAATTTCATATGTCTTAAATTTTTATGAAAGCTTCAGCAATTTTCAAAATTTTGACCTTTTTGGAAATTTTGACTGTTTAAAAATTTCCATTTCTTTAAAATTTCAACTTTTTTGGAAATTTTGGATCTTTTTTAAAAATGTTGCCTATTTTTCATAAATTCTATCTTTTATAAAGATTTGGAATGTTTTGAAAATTACGACTCTTTAAAGAGTTACTACTTTTAAAAATTTTTAGGAATTCGACTTTTTTGAAAATTTTGAATTTTCTTAAATGGATACCTTTTTTTATTTTTACTTTTTCGAAAGTTCCCACTCCAATTTTTTTTTTATATAATTCGAGAATTTAAAAAATAATGCGAGGTTTTCAAAAAATTTTAGACTTTTGGAAAAGTCAAAATTTTAGAATCAAAAAAAGGTGAAATGTTGAATAAATCCAAAATTTTTGAAAAAAGAAAAAAATTTGAAAAACGGAAAAGTTTTTGATAAAAAGTAAAAATTTTCAAAAATCTAAATTTTCAAAAACATTGAAACTTCGTATTTAATTTTTAAAAAGGTCAGAATATTGAAATATAGTCAAAAATGTCAAAAAAAGTAAAATTTTGAAAAATGATAAATATTTTCTGAAAAATTCAGTCTTAAAAAAACCGCACAATATAAAAAATCTAACTATTTAAAAAACTAAAAAACAAAAATTTTCAACATTTTAAAACTAATGAATTTTGAAAAAATGTCGCAAAAAGCCAAAATTTCCAAAAAAGTAAAAATTAAAATTTTAAAAATTTAAATTTTCAAATAAAAATCAGTCAAAATTGTAAGAAAAATTCGTATAAATTTAAAAAATCACAATATTGAAAAATGGTCAATAAACTCAAAAAAGCGATTTTCGAAAGAAGTCGAAATTCTAAGAAAAATTGAAAAATTGAATAAATAGAGGAATGTTTAAAAATATTCGGAATTAAAATATGTTTCAAAAAATATTTTGAAAGAAGTTTCAAATTGTCGAAAAGGTCAAAATTTTGAAAAACGTAGAAATTTTAAAGAAACATTTTGATAAATGTGGAAGTTTTTATAAAAAGTTTAAATTTTCAGAAAAAAAATCAGTCGAAATTGTGAAAGAAAGTTGTATAAATTAAAAAAATCAAAATATAGAAAAATGACCAATAAACTCAAAAAAGCGATTTTCGAAAGAAGTCAAAATTCTAATAACAATTGAAAAATTAAATAAATAGAGGAATGTTTAAAAATATTCGGAATTAAAGAACGTTTTAAAAAAATATCTGGAAAGAAGTTTCAAATTTTCGAAAAGGTCAAAATTTGGAAAAACGTAGAAATTTTAAAGAAAAAATTTTGATAAATGTGGACATTTTTATAAAAAGTTGAAATTTTCAGAAAAAAATCAGTCGAAATTGTGAAAGAAATTCGTATAAAATTAAAAAATCAAAATATAAAAAATGGGCAATAAACTCAAAATAGCGATTTTCGAAGGAAGTCAAAATTTTAAAAACAATTAAAAATTTGAATAAATGGAGGAATTTTTCATAATATTCGAAATTAAAAAATGTTTCAAGAAATATTTTAAAAGAGGTTTCAAATTTTCGAAAAAGTCAATATTTGGAAAAACGTAGAAATTTTTAAGAAAAATGTTGATAAATGTGGAAATTTTTATAAAAAGTTGAAATTTTCAAAACAAAATCAGTCGAAATTGTGAAAAAAAATTCGTATAAATTTAAAAAATCAAAATATAGAAAAATGGCCGATAAACTCAAAAAAGCGATTTTCGAAAGAAGTCAAAATCCTTAGAACAATTGAAAAATTGAATAAATAGAGGAATTTTTAAAAATATTCGGAATTAAAATATGTTTCAAAAAATATTTTCAAAAATGTGGAAATTTTTATAAAAAGTTGAAATTTTCAGAAAAAATCAGTCGACATTGTGAAAGAAATTCGTATAAATTTAAAAAATCAAAATATTGAATAACAATTTTCGAAAAAAATCAAAATTTTAAAAACAATTGAAAAATTGAATAAATGGATTGAATAAATATTCGTAATTAAATATTTCAAAAAATATTTTGAAAGAAGTTTTGAATTTTCAAAAAAGTCAAAATTTGGAAAAATAGATAAATTAAAAAAAAGTTTTTAAAAGACATTAAAAAAAAGAAAATTTAAAAAAAAAGTGCGAAAATTTGAAAACAAAAGTTAGAATTTTGAAAAATTTCGAAATTTTAATATAAACATTTAAAATTTTCAAAAATAATGAAAATTTAAAAAAAAAAAGTGACGAGTTCCAACAAAGTTTTAAAAAAATCGAAATCTGCCAAAAAAACAGTTTTTTAAAGTTCAGTTGAAAATTCGAATTTCTAAAAATCAGGAATTTCAAAAAAATTCGAAACTTCCAGAAAAATCGAGAATTTAAAAAAAAAGAATCGAAAATATGAAAAAAAATGTCGAAATTATCAATAAAGTTGAGATTTTGAAAAATAAAAGCTAAATTTTCGAAAAAATTTAAATTTCTGAAATTTCAAAATTTTCAAAAAGGGTCGAAATTGTCGAAAAGATCGACCTTTCAAAAATCGAAGTCGACATTTTAAAAAAATAAAAATTTTAAAAAGCATCAAAATTTGAGAAAGATTCAAAAGCATTTATTAAGCGCAATTTTGGAAAAAGAGGTCCTATATCTGAAAAAAAAATCGTAACCTCTCAAAAAACTCGTTAAGAAAACTTGTTAAACTTGTTAAGAAAATTCAAAACTTTGAGAAAAATCGGGAATTGAAAAAGAAAACAATCGAAAATATGACAAAAAATGTCGAAATTATCAATAAAGTCGAGATTTTTAAAAATAAAAGCGAAATTTTCGAAAAATATTTAAATTTCTGAAATTTCAAAATTTTCAAAAAAAGGTTGAAATTTTCGAAAAGATCAACCTTTCAAAAATCGAAGTCGACATTTTAAAAAGCATCAAAATTCGAGAAAAAGTCAAAAGCATTTATAAAGTGCCAATTTTGGAAAAAATCCTATTTCTGAAAAAAAATCGTAACCTCTCAGAAAACCCGACATTTTCAAAAAAAATTCAAAGCTTCAAAACTGAAATTGTTATAAATAGTTGCAATTTGCGAAATTTAATTTAAAAAAAGTGTTAAATAGAAGCGGAAGTTTTTTATCAAATGTCGAATTTTAAAGTCTAAATTTCGAAAAAAAAAACTCGAAAAATTGAAATAAGTAAGAATTTGTTTTAAAAAGTAGAAATTTTGAAAAAAGCGAAAATATGAGAGGCGCGTCCAGGTGCTCTATGGCATTGGATTTATATGATACATTGAATATCGAATAATTTACCTATGCATCGAAATATGGATGCTTTTTTTTGATACATCAATTGAAGATCGATGTTTTAAAAATGTTGTGCATATTTTCTGGTGCAATAAAACAACGTACGTAAAGTATTACGTAAAAATTCAACAGAAAAACAATATACTATAGTCAGCTACCCAAAGTTACAAAAAATATACGCAACATCACAATTTGTTAAATTGATAGAAATAGAAAAATAGAAAAGTTTCCCACAACAAAGACGTGGCAAAAGACTTTGAAATCGAAACTTAAAAAAAATTAATTGCAGCTAAACCTAACATTTATACTTTTTTCTCGAATTGCAAATTATTCAGCTCAAAAATTCGACTTTAAATTCCACATTTTAAAAAGAAAATTGAGAAGTTTGATTTCAAATTCAAAATATAATTTTTCTCATAAAATTTCAATGTTTGCTCGGAATATTAAATTTACCCTCGAAATATCAATTAACATTTTTAATAATCTTTAAACCTCCATTTGAATTTCAAAATTTCTATTTTTTCAAAATAGTGGTTTCAGTAGAAATTTCGAGTTCAGTCTTGAAAAAAAAAGTATTTTCTTAGAATTGCATCCTTGATATCAAGGTGTTGCTATTTAATTCGACTTGAATTCTAAACTCGAAATTTGTACTTTTTTAGAATTAGAAGAAAAATCTCCCTAAAAATGTTTATGTTTATTGTTTGAAAAAAAGGGGAAACCAGGCTTTATTCGAAATATATATTTTTCCCCATTTTTTTATTGACAAAATGTCGCAATTTTTTTAATGAAATATTGGATTTTATCGAAAAAAACTTTTAAATTCAATTATGTTCTTTCACAATTGCGGGTTTATTAGCACAGCTGAAAATTATTAACTTTCTGGTGTGCTGTCTCCACAATTTCCAGACAATGTAACGGCAGTTATTTCTTTTTTTTTATTTGATTTAATTTGATTTGATTCGATTCGATTCGATTCGATTCGATTCGATTCTATTCGATTCTATTCGATTCTATTCGACTCGATTCGATTGGATTCGATTGGATTCGATTTGATTCGATTCGATTCGATTCGATTTAATTTGATTTGATTCGATTCGATTCGATTCGATTCGATTGGATTCGACTCCATGTGATTTGATTCGATTTGATTCGATTCGATCCGACTCGATTCGATTTGACTTGATTCGATTCGGTTCGATGTTTTTCGACTCGAGTCGATTCGATTTGATTTGGTTCGATGTGATTCAATTCGATTGGATTCGATTAGATGTGATTTGCTTTGATTCGATTCAACTCGATTCGAGTCAACTCGATTCGATTAGACTCGATTCGATTTGATTCGACTCGATTAACTCGATTCGACTTGATTCGACTCGACTCGATTCGACTCGATTCGATTCAACTCGATTCGATTCGACTCGATTTGATTCGACTCGATTCGATTCAACTCGATTCGATTCGACTCGATTTGATTCGACTCGATTTGATTCGACTCGATTTGATTCGACTCGATTCGATTCGACCCCATTTGATTCGACTCGATTCGACTCGATTCGATTCGATTTGACTCAATTAGATTCGATTCGATTCGACTCGATTCAATTCAATTCGATTCGATTGAATTCGATTCGATTTGATTCGATTTGATGTAATTCGATTCGATTTGATTCGATTCGATGTAATTCGATTCGATTTGATTCGATGTGATCTGATTCGATTCGATTCGATTTGATTTGATTTTAGAAGCAAACACTTCTTTTTTAATTAGTAAAGGAAGTATCTGAGGAGCTCAGAAAATGGAATCTATCGCGAGAATTTTCAAATTCTCTCGACATTAAAAGATTCATTCATGAATTATCAATTAACAGTAAAATTAATGGTCGGGCAAGTACCTGTTATTAATTATTGCTCATCACGGGCCATATGGTACGGAACATATCCGATAAGTGATGCTGGTGTTGTTTAGCTTTAACAGCAAACATGTGCCAAAACCGCAGGTAATAAATACAAATGAGAATGGGCAAATGAACTTTATAAAACGCGGAATTTTTGGCATGATAGCTATAAGGAATATTCGTCTTATAGTTATTTTGATTCGATTCGTGTTATTTTGATTCGATTCACGGTTATTTTAGTCGTGAGAATTCCAATCTGTTTATTAAATAAATCTAGAAATCTATTCCTTTTCCAGGAAATTGTGTAATTAAATCTATAAAGAAGCAGCAAATAAGGGTTACTGATTTTTGAAGTGAAAACTTCTTCAGAGGCGTTAAGTGATTCTGGTCCAGAGTAAATTTATGGTTTCGCCTTACCGTCACGCATTACCGTCACGCGTGGCCATCTGCTGTTAACATCAGATCACACTGGTAACGCATGGTCAATTTGAAAATAAGACAAATTTTTCAAAAAAAAATCAATTTTATAAAATAAATAGAAATTTAAGAGTTTAAATTTTCATTGAAAGCTAATATTTTGAAAAAAATTGAGGAGTTTAAAAACAGTTGAAATTTTTAAAAAATAAGTTAAAAGTTTGAAATGGTCGAAAATTTTGAAATCTAAATCGAAATTTTGAAAAATGTTTAGATTTTCATCGAAAGTTAAAATTTCCAAAAAAAGTTCAGATTTTTTAAAAAGTCAATAAATTGAATATTTCAAAAATGATGAAATTTTCAACAAAATTCTAAATTTTTCAAAAAAAAATGTTGATTTGAGAAATAATCTAAAATTTCAAAAAGATTCAAAATAATAAAAAAGTGACGATATTTAAAACAAACTGAAGATTTTTCAATCAACTTTTCAAAAAACGTAAATTTTTAAAAGGTCGCTTTACTTAAGAAAAAAGAAAACTATCAGGAAAGTGGAACTTTTTCAAAAATCATAATTTTATGGAAAATATTTGGCTAAAAGAAAATTTGAAATGGTTAAAATTTTAAAATAACAGTCAAATATTTTTTTTAAAAACTCGAAATTTTTAAAAAATTCAAATTTTGAAAAATGATCAAAATTTTTGTAAAAGTCAAAACTTTTAAAAAGTCACAATTTTGGAAAAAGTCGACATTTTGAAAAAATGTAGAAATGTTCAAAATTTTTAAAAATAATCGAAAATTTCAAAAAATTTGACATTTAAAAAAATGGGACGCTTTAAAAAAATCCAAATTCTCAACAAAAGTTCAAATTAAAAACTCGAAATTTTCAAAAAATTCTAATTTTGAAAAATGATCGAAATTTTTTAAAAAGTCAAAACTTTCAAAAAAAGTCACAATTTTGAAAAAAGTCGACATTTTGAAAAAAATTTAGAGAAATTCAAAATTTTGCAAAATAATCGAAAATTTCAAAAATGTTCGACATTTAAAACAATGGGACGCTTTAAAAAAATCGAAATTCTCAAATAAAAGTTCAAATTAAAAAACTCGAAATTTTCAAAAAATTCAAATTTTAAAAAAAGATTCGAATTCTTTAAAAAGTCAAAACTTTCAAAAAAAAGTCATAATTTTGAAAAAAATTCTACATTTTGAAAACAATTTTGAGAAATTCAAAATTTTGCAGAATAATCGAAAATTTCAAAAAATGGAAATGCCAAAAAATGTCGAAATTTTCCAAAAAACTCTAAATTTTCAAAAAAATCTAAATCTTGAAAAGTCAAAATGTAAATGAAAAAAGTCTTGACTTGCGCTTTTTTAACAAAACTCTGTGGTTAGTAACAGGTTCAATTTAACAATAAGAGAAAGAAGTGAAACGTTCCTCTATTGAAGAAAACTACTGCGGCCAAAATTACGCGTTTTAGTCCATAGAAATTCAATGGAAGTAATATCAGGTGGCGTAGCAGACACTTCATTGTAACAACTGATTCAATTCAGTTGGAAACACGTCAATAGACTTTCGTAAACGCCCGTTTACGTTGACTTGATTATGAAATAAATTCAATATATTTTGGTTTTAAAGTCGAAAGCGTGAAAATCAATCGGGTTATTATTTCTGGCAGTCATCTATTAACTTTTTACTGCGTCAGAGAGTAGTTGATATCGCTCACTGTTACGACTTCAGTTGAACGGATAAATGCACCGAACTTGGCCACTGAACGATTTCGTCCCGAAAACAATGCCCCGAACTTTTCCATTGAAATTACGACAATACAGTCGACAATTCGGCGTTGTTTCATATCAATATTTTACGTATAACTTCGAGGTGGAGAATTTTTAAATATTTATGTATCGTCCGACTTTGATTTCTGGATTATTTGTTAAACATGCTGACAGCTTTTCGGCGGAATAAATTACGAGACGCGTGAGGTTTCGAGATGTTTTAAAATATACATGAGCTTCGAGCTCTGTGATGTCATGGAATATTGAGTCGATTTCTGCAGGAGCCGCACTCAAATTTAAATAAGCTTCGGCTTCAGCCGAAACTAGCCTTTTTAATCAAAATTTTTTACTAGAAATTTCGAAACTGGCCTGTTTAAACAAATTTTTTTACTAGAAATTTCGATTTTAATCTTAGCATTTATAAAAAAAAATCTAATTGAAAACTATCGCAACTATGATTGAGAAAGAAGTGCAAATTTCCAAAAAATTTATAATAAAATTTGACTTTTGGTACGTAATTTGATAAAAAAGGCAAAATTTTGAGATTTATAAAAAAATTCTCTAGTTTATTCAAACTTTGAAAACTTTTTGAATATTCGAAATTTGGAAGTAAATGTCAAAACACTGCTTAATTACTAAAGTGATTTTGACGAAAATTGGTGTAGACGTAGCTTGCAAGACGGGATCGTTAATAGGATGCGTTTTATCCAGAAAAATTGGTCCTGTTACTCCCAAAGTAATACTTTAATTGGAAAGAGTCACCAGCGCCATCTAATTATTGACACAACCTGCGGTTAGGGATGCACAAAATTTTTGAAACATCGGTACTGATTCAATTGATGCATCAAAAAAGATATATCGATATGTTTCGATACATCGGTAAATTTATTCGATATTCGATGTATCATATAAATCCAATGCATATGGCATTGGTTCAGAAGTCCTGCTGTATCAGCAGCTTAAAAAACTAAATTTTGACGAGAAATCGAAATTTTCTGGGCAAAGTCTAAATTTTGAAATAGAATCGAAATTTTGAAAAAATACAACTTTTTACAAAATTAGACACTTCAAAAAAATCTTCGGTGTCAAGCTTTCAAAAAATCTAAAAGGTTGGAAAGAAAAAGTAGAAAACAGTCAAAATGAGCAGAAAAGTCAAAATTTGGAAGAGTCAAAATTTTCAGAGTCAAAATTTTCAGTCGAAATTTTCAAAGCGTCGAAATTTTTGAAAAACAAAATTTCAGACAAATCCAAATTTTGGATAGTTGGAAATTGTGTGAAAAAATTTTAGAGGTTAAAGTTTTGAAAAAGTGGAAATTTTGGTAAAAAATTCAAAACTTGAAAATAAAATCGGACAAACTCGATATTTCGTTTTTTAAACGTCGGAAGTTTCAAGAAGTCAAAGTTTTAAAAGGTTGCCAAAATTTTGGAAAATAAAATCTGCCAACCTTAAAAGAAAAACAAAAAAGAGATTTAAAAAAGCAGAAAATTTGAAAGCCAAAGGTCTTAAAAAAACTAAATTTTGACGAGAAGTCGAAATTTTCCGGTCAAAGTCTGTTTTCTGGTCAAAGTCTAAATTTTGAAATAGAATCGAAATTTTGAAAAAATACAACTTTTTACAAAATTAGATACTTCAAAAAAATCTTCGGGGTCAAGTTTTCCAAAAAATCTAAAATTTTGGAAAGAGAAAGAAGAAAAAATCGAAATTATCAGAAAGGTCGAAATTTGGAAAGTCGAAATTTTGAGAGTCGAAATTTTCAAAAAGTGAAAATTTTCAAAGAGTCAATATTTTCAGAGTCGAAATTTTCAAAGCGTCGAAATTTTGAAGAAACAAAATTTCAAAAAAATCCAAATTTTGGATAGTTGGAAATTGTGTGAAAAAATTTTAGAGGTTAAAGTTTTGAAAAAGTCGAAATTTTGATAAAAAATTCAAAACTTGGAAATAAAATCGGATTATTAGACAAACTCGACATTTCGATTCTTAAACGTCTGAAATTTCAAGAAGTCAAAGTTTTCAAAAGTTGCCAAAATTTTGGAAAATAAAATCTACCAACCTTAAAAGAAAAACAAAAAAGAGATTAAAAAAGTCGAAAATTTGAAAGCCGAAGGTCTTAAAAAAACTAAATTTTGACGAGAAGTCGAAATTTCCTGGGCAAAGTCTAAATTTTGAAATAGAATCGAAATTTTGAAAAAATACAATTTTTACAAAATTAGACACTTCAAAAAAATCCTCGGTGTCAAGATTTCCAAAAAATTTAAAATTTTGGAAAAAGAAAGAAGAAAAAAGTCGAAATTATCATAAAAGTCGAAATTTTGAAAGAGTCGAAATTTCAGAGTCGAAATTCTAGAGTCGAAATTTCAGAGTCAACATTTTTAAAGAGTCAAAATTTTCAGAGTCGAAATTCTCAAAGCGTCAAAATTTTGAAAAAACAAAATTTCAAAAAAATTTAAATTTTGGATAGTTGGACATTGTGTGAAAAAAATGTAAGAGCTACAGTTTTGAAAAAGTCGAAATTTTGATAAAAATTTCAAAACTTGAAAATAAAATCGGATTATTAGAGAAACTCGACATTTCGGTTTTTAAACGTCGGAAATTTCAAGAAAATTTTGGAAGATAAAATCTACCAACGTCAAAAAAAACAAAAAATAGATTAAAAAAGTCGAAAACTTGAAAGCCGAAGGTCTTAAAAAAAACTAAATTTTGACGAGAAGTCGAAATTTTCTGGGCAAAGTCTAAATTTTGAAATAGAACCGAAATTTTGAAAAAATACAACTTTTTACAAAATTAGACACTTCAATAAAATCTTCGGGGTAAAGCTGTTCAAAAAATCTAAAATTTTGGAAAGAGAAAGAAGAAAAAAATCGAAATTATCAGAAAAGTCGAAATTTTGAAAGAGTCGAAATTTTCAGAGTCTAAATTTTGAAATAGAATCGAAATTTTGAAAAATTACAACTTTTTACAAAATTAGTTACCTCAAAAAAATCTTCGGGGTCAAGCTTTCCAAAAAATCTAAAATTTTGGAAAGAGAAAGAAGAAAAAAGTCGAAATTATCAGAAGGGTCGAAATTTTGAGAGTCGAAATTTTGAGAGTGGACATTTTCAAAAAGTGAAAATTTTCAGATCAATATTTTCAGAGTCGAAATTTTCAAAGCGTCAAAATTTTGAAGAAACCAAACTTCAAAAAAATCCAAATTTTGGATAGTTTGGAATTGTGTGAAAACGATTTTAGAGCTAAAGTTTTGAAAAAGTCGAAATTTTGATAAAAAAATTCAAAACTTGGAAATAAAATCGGATTATTAGACAAACTCGACATTTCGATTTTTTCAGAGAAGTTAAAATTTTTAAAATTTGAAGTTAAAAAAATTGAAATGTTAAAAAAGACAACTTTTTCAAAAGGGTGAAATTTTCAGTTGAGTGGAAGTTTCCAAAAAAAGGGAAATTTTTAAAAAAGTTGAAATTTTCATAAAAGTCGAAAGTTTGAGGAGACGAAATTTTAAAGGTCAAAACTTTGAAAAAGGTCAAAACTTTGAAAACAGTCATAACTTTGAAAAGAGTCTAATCTTTGAGAAGTCAAAACTTTGGAAAAAGTCGAAATTTTTGAAAAAGACTAAATTTAAAAAGGCAAAAATTTCCAAAAAAAAGCGATATTTAAAAAATCGTTTTATTTAAACAAATTACAGTGGCCACGAAATAGTGAATGGGATCAGTGACATATCAGTTAGTTTCTAAATAAATTTTAACCCCGACGCAAAAGTAAGATTTTTTTGAACTCACTTTATCAATCGATACATGGAAAAAATATATCGATACCGTCGATACATCGAAACGATCTACGGTAACTTTATACGTAACTTTTAATACAATGACCTGACAGCGTCATCTAAGGCGATAGAGAGACTCGTATCAACGAATTTGAGCAAAATATCATTCTGCAATCTACACGAACTCTTTAAAGATGTGCACAGTTAACTTAGTTTTATCACGTTTATACAGACTAACTTTATAAATGAAAAAGTATGTTTGGTCGACAGATTATAGTCGAACTTTTAAAAAAGTCAAAGTTTTAGAAAAGAACTCCAACTTTACATAACAAATGTTGTGGAAGTTTGCTTGCTACACCTTTTTCTGTCGCTTTGGCTTACTTCAAAAAAGTTTGCTCATCACCCCCTGAAGCTATACTAAATTAAAATTAAGACACTCGTTTCACTCTGAGATTAAAAGGTCTCGTTATAGAAGATTTAAAAATCTTTTATCGTCATAGAAGATTCAAAAATTTTTTATCGTCATAGAAGATTCAAAAATTTTTTATCGTCATAGAAGATTCAAAAATCTTCTATTTCGACCACTTCGTAGACTGTTATGTTGCAAACCAAAATCCTAGTGAGTTTTAAGATGTTATCCTTCGCCACAGGACAACATCATCTAATCAAAATAAATGATTCTTTCATTCAATCAATAAAAAGGCTGCAGAACGGCGCGACGCCTCTATAACTAAGCGTCGGTAGCGAGCGACGCTCTTAAATCAGTGGACACAAACATGTCAATTGCACAGCCAATCTAACTTGTTTTAGGAACTAGTAAAACGACGCGAGGGAAATGCCTCATCCTCTTGGATGTTGGCCAAGGTTGAGTAGGACCTGCACTAATGTGCCAAGTTTTTCCCTCTTGCCTCCACTTTATCGATGTAGCGTATTTTGCTAGACATCATCCTCGGTTGCTCTACTTGGCGATGCTTAAACGAAGTTGTTACAGTTTTTCACTCGGTCATCGAAGTTCCAACAATATTTGCGCTGCTTGCATGATTTAATGCGAAGAGATTACTACACGAAACTGAATAATAGAAAACCCTTTTTTGCTCCCCGGGTAAATTATTAGGGCTGTACTTCTACTGTGGGTGGTTGTGGAGAATCCTTGTGTTTTATATGACAGACACAATGTTACGCTCTCGAGTCAGGGAAGTTAATATATTCTTGGTTGTCAGACGTTTATACAACACTGAAAGTATTATAAATTGTTATTTGAAAGATTTATGGATACGATAATTATTTATAACTGCTTTTAAGATTAATTGCTTCGGATGGATTAAGTGTGTTCTCAAATAAATGTCTGCCTTAACGATTTAAATTGAATTTTTATGGATAATTTTACTGCGAAGTGTTTTCGTGTACTTTAGTCGAGTGATATTAAAGGAGATACAGGAACTTAAAGAGTAATTGGCTCTGATGAAGCATTTCGAAAGTTTTTGATAAATCCAAGATAAATTGGGTGAAGCGATATTTTATTAACCAAATTTCTTAAAGTAAATAATTAAGTAAAGTAAAGTAAAGTCAATAATGGTTTATTCCATTATCAACAAATGAGATAAACCCGACTTTTTACCACAAAACTAGTTACATTTCTGGTAATTGTTCTTCAAATCAATTATAATATTGTGTTTTTGATAGATGAGAACTATAACTAATTAAACCATTTACTATTTTTTTAAGCTGCCATTAACTTCAAAATTCGTCATTGAAAAACGATACGTATTTCCGTCTGTTAGTTTGTGTGTACTACAGATCGCACGAGTGAATACCCTATCTCACTCTCGCTCACTATTGCTCGACCACTTCTTTCGTTACAACGCGCTCTACGAATTGATTTTTTAATTTCGAAACTTTTCAAAAATTTCTATTTTTTTGAAATTTTCGCTTATTTAAATTTCGCTTTCTTTTTATTTTCTAAAATTATTTTAAAAACACTTTTGAAAATTTTTTAAACCTTCTAGTTCTTTCGATGGCTTTTTTTTTAAGTTTTCCCTGTGAAAAGTTCGATTTTTTGCACAATTTCAATTTTTCAAAATCTCGACTTTGAAAATGTCGAATTTTCGAAATGGTTAAATTTTTCTCAAAATTTCGTTTTTATTTCAAATTTTTCTCAAAATTTCGTTTTTATTTCAAATTTTTCCCAAAATTTCGTTTTTATTTCAAATTTTTCTCAAAATTTCGTTTTTATTTCAAATTTTTCTCCAAATTTCGTTTTTATTTCAAATTTTTCTCAAAATTTCGTTTTTATTTCAAATTTTTCTCAAAATTTCGTTTTTATTTCAAATGTTTCTTAAAATTTCGTTTTTATTTCAAATTTTTCCCAAAATTTCGTTTTTATTTCAAATTTTTCTCCAAATTTCGTTTGTATTTCAAAATTACGACTTTCTTATCAAAATTTCGTTTTTTTTTTAATTTTGTCTTTTTTAAAAACGTTGGACATTTCAATATTTTGGAAAAATTGTTGTGATCAAAAAAGTCGAAATTTTCAAAAATAAGTTCGATATTTTCGACTTTTCTGGTAATTTTAATTTCTTTCAAAATAATTTACTTTTCAAAAATTTCAAGTTTCTTAGAAAATTGACACTAAAAATGTTTGATAATGTATGGTTTTTTGAAAAGTTATACTTCTTGAAAATTTCGATAACTGAAATACAAATCTTGTCCCCTGAAACCCAGAAAGATGAAAAAACACAACAAAGTTTGCTCTATCTCAAGAGAGAGTATCTCTCTGAAGATGATAGCTTGGCTATCGAAACGCGTTGGAGCAACCTTTGTTGTGTTTTTTAATCTTTTTTGGTTTCAGGGGACAAGATTTGTATTTCAATTTTTGATGATAACCAAGGACCAGTCCGTTCCACCAAAATTTCGACCAAGGACCAATCCATTCCACCAACATTTCGATGTTATTTCAAGATTTTGTTTCGCAAAATTCGACTTTTTATTAAAATTTTAAGACTTTCGACTAATTCTCAATAAGACTTTTCCGAAAATTTATACTGTTAAAAATTTCGATTTATTTTTGAAAATTTCCTTCAATGTTTACATTTTTTTCGAAAATCAATTATTTTTTAATTTAAACACTTTTCAGCATTCCTAATAGAAAAATTTTTCTTTTTTTTAATTTCGACTTTTAACGTCTAGATCAACTTTTCCAAAAATTTATATTAATCTTTTTAAAAAAACTTTTTTTGCAAATTTCGATTTTTTTCAAATCTTGAATTTCTTCAAAATGTGGTCCTTTTTAAAATCTTGGAATATTTTTCAAAATTTCAAGACTTCCTTCAATCCCTACTATTTTTGATAATTTATAAAAATTTCGAAATGTTTTCAAAATTTCTACTTTTTTTTAAAAGAATTTTCATAATTTTAAAATTTTTAATCGTTTATTAAAACGTTCATGAACCTTCGATTTTTTCAAAATTTTGAAATTATTTCAAAATTTCTACTTTTTTAAAAAGGTCTTTATTTTTTTTGAAAATTTTAACCGTTCTTGTTCTGGAGATCGTTCTTCAAATTTCTGTTTACCTTCTCTGATGAATTTCCATCAAGTTTTATCTTTTTCTGTTTGTTCTGGCGATCTTTCTTTAAATTTCTTCCTGCAGGTTTCCTTTGCCCATGCTGAAGATCTTCATTCGTTACTATGATGTGAAGAATTTTGTCTAAATGTTCCTCTACTTGTTCTGGCGAACGTTCTTCAATTTCTTTTACCTCCTCTGATGATTCTCCATCAAGTTTTATCTTCCTCTATTTGTTCTGGAGATCTTTCTTCGAATTTCTTTGTCCTTTTGAAGTTCTTCATTTAATAGTCTTGACTTTGATGTGAAGAACTTCATATAAGTCTTCCTCTACTTATTCTGGGGATCGTTATTCAAATTTCTGTTTAGCTTCTTTGAGGGATTCTCCATTATGTTTTATCTTCTTTCATTTGTTCTGGAGATCTTCCTGTATATTTCCTTTCCCTTTCTAAACATCCTCATCCAATAGTATTTATTATGATGTGAAGTACTTTGTAGAAAACTGTCTCTACTTGCTCTGGATATCCTTCTTCAAATTTATTTTTACCTTCTTTGATGATTCTCCATTAAGTCTTATCTTCCTCTATCTGAAGATCCTCCTGCAGATTTCCTTTGCCCTGTCTAAAGATATTCATTCCGTAATCTTTACTATGATGTGAAGAACTTCGTCTTAATTTTTAGCTACTTGTCCTGAATATCGTTCTTCAAATTTCATTTTACTATCTCTGGTGATTCTCTATCAAGACTTACCTACTTCTATTTGTTCTGGCGATCTGTCTTCAAATTTCTTCCTGCAGATTTCCTTTGCCCATGCTAAAGATCTTCATTTGTTACTATGATGTGAAGAATTTTGTCTAAATCTTCCTCTACTTGTTCGGGCGACAGTTCTTCAGTTTCTTTTACCTCCTCTGATGATTCTCCATCAAGTTTTATCTTCCTCTATTTGTTCTGGAGATCTTTCTTCGAATTTCTTTGTCCTTTTGAAGTTCTTCATTTAATAGTCTTGACTATGATGTGAAGAACTTCGTATAAGTCTTCCTCTACTTATTCTGGGGATCGTTATTCAAATTTCTGTTTAGCTTCTTTGAGGGATTCTCCATTAAGTTTTATCTTCCTTCATTTGTTCTGGAGATCTTCCTGTATATTTCCTTTCCCTTTCTAAACATCCTCATCCAATAGTATTTATTATGATGTGAAGCACTTTGTAGAAAACTGTCTCTACTTGCTCTGGATATCCTTCTTCAAATTTATTTTTACCTTCTTTGATGATTCTCCATTAAGTCTTATCTTCCTCTATTTGTTCTGAAGATCCTCCTGCAGATTTCCTTTGCCCTGTCTAAAGATCTTCATTCCAGAGTCTTTACTATGATGTAAAGAACTTTGTCTTAATTTTTAGCTACTTGTCCTGAATATCCTTGTTCAAATTTCATTTTACTATCTCTGGTGATTCTCTATTAAGACTTACCTTCTTCTATTTGTTCTGGCGATCTGTCTTCAAATTTCTTCCTGCAGATTTCCTTTGCCCATGCTAAAGATCTTCATTTGTTACTATGATGTGAAGAATTTTGTCTAAATCTTCCTCTACTTGTTCGGGCGACCGTTCTTCAATTTCTTTTACCTTCTCTGATGATTCTCCATCAAGTTTGATCTTCCTCTATTTGTTCTGGAGATCTTTCTTCGAATTTCTTTGTCCTTTTGAAGTTCTTCATTTAATAGTCTTGACTATGATGTAAAGAACTTCGTATAAGTCTTCCTCTACTTATTCTGGGGATCGTTATTCAAATTTCGGTTTAGCTTCTTTGAGGGATTCTCCATTAAGTTTTATCTTCCTCCATTTGTTCTGAAGATCTTCCGCTATATTTCCTTTCCCTTTCTAGACATCCTCATCCAATAGTGTTTATTATGATGTGAAGTACTTTGTAGAAAACTGTCTCTACTTGCTCTGGATATCCTTCTTCAAATTTATTTTTACCTTCTTTGATGATTCTCCATTAAGTCTTATCTTCCTCTATTTGTTCTGAAGATCCTCCTGTTCTGGAGATCTTTCTTCGAATTTCTTTGTCCTTTTGAAGTTCTTCATTTAATAGTCTTGACTATGATGTGAAGAACTTTGTATAAGTCTTCCTCTAATTATTCTGGGGGTCGTTATTCAAATTTCTGTTTAGCCTATTTGAGGGATTCTCCATTAAGTTTTATCTTCCTCCATTTGTTCTGGAGATCTTCCTGTATATTTCCTTTCCCTTTCTAAATATTCTCAATTTTTTGTCCTTTCTGAAGTTCTTCATTTAATAATCTTTCTCTATTTGTTCTGGAAAGCTTTCCTCAATTTTCTTTGATGATACTTCTTCAAGTCTCATCCTAATCTATTTGTTCTGGTGATCTTTTTTTTAAACTTTCTTTGCCCTTTCCGAAGGCCCCTTTTAAAGATTTGGTGTTACTTTATTTTTTAGAGAAATACCAAAATGTAAGAAGAGTTGAATTTAGATTTTTCTTTAATATTTCAATTATTTTCTCAAAATGTTGAAAATGTTAAAGAAATTTAATTTTTTTCTCAAATTTTCAATTCCTTCTCGAAATATCCATTTCTTCCCCAAAGTTTTTCAAAAAATTAGTTTATAGTACAGTAGTCATAGAAGGATAGCAGTAGTATATAATACTAGAAAAGCCTGATTAATAGACAATGCGCAGCCTAAAGTGGTCTAGAAGTATGATATTTTGCACAGATGTTCCCCGTAATACGTAAGTGGGCATTAAAATAGGATTTTTCAAAATTCAACATCTAAGATAAGCATTAAAAAACCACTTAAAATGTATACAATACTACAATACGATTCTATTCAATATGCAAATACGCGATTGCCATTCAAGGTTGCCTATACGAGTTGAGAGCTGATGTCGTTGATGAATGTATCTCTAATCCCTACACGAATTTATTCAATTTTTTTCAATAAAATTTTCCTTCCGTATAAACCTCTAAATATTTAAGTTTTAAACTCGAAATTATGGCTTTAATTTGACACCTCCCATTTTCTTTAGATATTTTGAATTCTCTTCTCGAAATTTTGACATAATTTCAAAATGTTGCCTTGAACTCAAAATTGAGAGCAATATTTTTGTACAAATCCAAATAAATTTTAAAATTAAAACCAAAAAATTGAAGTTTTCACAAAAAGTCGAAATTTTAAAAAGTTAGAAATCTTGAAAAAGGGTAGAAATTTTGAAAAAGAGTAGAAATTTTAAAAAAGGTAGAAATTTTTAAAAAAGTTTATATTCTAAAAAAGATGACTTTAAGGAAAAATGAAACTTGATGACGAATTTCTAAAAAAACCTGAAAATTATGAAAAAATGTTGTAAATTTCAAAAGTCCAAACTGAAAAATCCAAGTTTTCAAAAAACTGACAATTTTAAAAATGTCGAATGTTTCCATTTTTCAAATAAAAGTTCAGTTTACTACATAAAAAACGAAATTTTGAGAAAAAGACGAAATTTGGAATAAAAGGGGATATTTTGGAATAAAAGTAGAAATTTTGGAAAAAAAAATTGAAATTTAAAAAAGTCAAAACTAAAAAATAATTAAAATTTGAACAACCTCTTAAATAGTTTGATATTTGTCCAAGGAAAAGACACTTGGATATTCCTCTAAGTACAAATGTAAAATTTTTCGGAAAAATGTCTAAATGTAAAATTTTTCGGAAAAATGTCTAAATTAAAAATTTGAAAACTGAAATTTTCAAAAAAGCGGGGATTTAAAAAACAATCGAAAATTTGAATGTCTATATATTTTTCCAAAAATAAAAAAAAAATAAAATCAGTTTAGAGTTTAAAAAATGTCAAAATTTTGAAAAAAAGAAATTTTAGATGAAATTAAATATTTAAAAATGAGGAAAATTTTTTTAAAATTTCAAATTTTTAAAAGAATTCGAAATATTAGAGTTAAAATTTCCAAAAGTTTTGAATTTGGGAAAAATCGAAAGTTTTTAAAAAATCGAAATTTTCTAAAACAATCGAAATTTGTTAAAATTTTCATGAAAATGTTTAAAATTAAAAAAAAATTTAACACTTCCTAAAAAAATGGCGAAATATTCAAGGAAATTCTAAATTATTCAAAAAGAAAATTTCAAAAATTTTTCAAAATGTTGAAAACTTCAAAATTTCGAAATTTTTTCAAAATGTTTACTTTTCTTAAAAAGTTTTTGTCTTTTTGAAAATTTTAATCGTTTATTAAAATTTCGACATTTTTTAAAATTTTCCAAAGTTTTTACTTTTTCCTAAAATTTGTACTTATTTGGAAAACTTGAAATGTTTCTTCAAATTTAAACATAATTTAAAATCTCCACTTTTTTCCAAGTTTTCGGTTCTATTTTGAAAATTTTAAGTTTTTTGAAAGGGTTAAAAAATTTCGACTTTTTTATTGGGTTTTCAAGTTTTAAATTTTCCGAAATTTTAAACTCTTTTTCAAAATTTTCGAATTATTTGGAAAATTTTGTTTCTTAAAAAATTTCGAATTTCGTTCTCGATTTTTTGAAAACTTTGATTTTGTTTGAAAATTTCGACTTCAAAGTTTAATTTTTTTTCCAAAATTTCAAAATTTTTAGCTTTTTTAAGATCATGATTCTTTTAAATTTCGAATTTTTTTTACAAATTTGCCCTCTTTAAAAATTCGTACGTTTTTAAAAAAATAGAGTTTTTAAAAATAAGTTGTTTTAAAATTTCAGTTTTCTTTACATTTTCGTCTTCTTTGAAAAGCTTCCTTTTCTCCAAAGTGTCTTTTTTCAAAATGTCGGCCTTTTCAAAAATCGTTACTCTTTTGAAAGTTGTGACTGTTTTAAAATTCGACAATTTTTAAAAAAGTTAATTTTTCAGTAATTTTGAAAATTTTTTGAAATTTCGAAATTTTGAAAATTTTAACTTTTTTGAAAATTTTGGGGTTCAAAAATTTCGACCTCTTTTTGGTTTTTCAAGTTTTGAATTTTCCGAAATTTTTAACTCTTTTTCAAAATTTTCGAATTATTTTGAAAATTTTGTTTTATAAAAAATTTCGAATTTCCTTCTCGGTTTTTTGAAAATTTTGGTTTTGTTTGAAAATTGCGACTTCGAAGTTTAAATTTTTTTCCAAAATTCTAAAATTTAATTTTTTTTTCCTAAAATTTAGCCTTTTTAAGGTCATAACTTACCCTCTTTAAAAATTCGTACGTTTTTAAAAAGGTCGAGTTTTTAAAAATAAGTTGTTTTAAAATTTCAATTTTCTTTATATTTTTGTCTTCTTTCAAAATCCTCCTTTTCTCCTAAGTGTCTTTTTTTAAAATATCGGCTTTTTCCAAAATTGTTACTCCTTTGAAAGTTTTGACTTTTTAAAAATTCGACAATTTTAAAAAAAAATAATTTTCTAGGAATTTTTAAAATTTTTCAAAGGTTCGAAAATTTTTTAAAATTTCTCCTTTTTTAAAAAAGTGTTTATCTCCTTGAAAATTTTAACCGTTTATTAAAATTTCGACATTGTTTAAAATTTCGTAAATTTTCCAAAATTTTTACTTTTTCTTAAAATTTTCACTCA